>OMOT01057225.1:2211-17232 GCA_900312575.1 Acanthochaenus luetkenii | reverse complement strand
CAGGTCGCAGCTATGATATGGCAATTAAAGAGATTGATTGCGAAATGAGTTTTAAATGACACCTTGGTTTACTAGGCTACTTGAACATTGCTTATGCTATTGTACATTCCACTGTTTGTCCCGGCACCTGCTCCTGCTCAGCCGTCCTGGTGAGGGATCCCTCTTTGACTTGGCCCACCTAAGGTTTCTTCCATTTTTTAACTAATAAGGTTTTGGTGGAAGTTTTTCCTTGCATGCATTGAGGGTCTAAGGCTGTGGTGCCGGGTAACTTAGGCCTTGTAGAATAGGTAGGGCTATGGCTTGCTAAGTAGATTTTGTTTGTCTTGTACTTGATTCTGTTTCTGTGTTTGTCTTTTACTATTCTGTAATTTCCTCTGATTGATGTTCAGGTAGATCTAGTTGGCTCATTTTCTGTAAAGTCCTTTGAGACAGACATGCTTGTGATAAAGGGCTATATAAATAAATGAACTTGAACTTGAGCATTTGTGTCTGCATGCATAGTGTTTGCTCAAGGGAAGTCATCGCATCAACCACCCGCTGGTCTGCTTCGCCCTTTGCCTGTCCCTGGTCGGCCCTAGTCTCACATTGACCAGGACTTTGTAACAGGCCACCTCCTATCACAAGGTAACTCGGTGGTCCTCACCATTGTCGATAGGTTTTCCACAATGGTCAATTTTGTTGGTTTACTTAAACTCACCACAGCCTTTGAGATGGCCAGGCTTCTGGTACCGCACGTCTATACACACATAATATAATATAATATGATATATATAATAACATTATATTGTGTGTGATCGGGGTCTGCAGTTCATCTCTCTGTTGTGGAGGTCATTCTGCCAGGCTCTGGGAGCCACGGTGAGCTTGTCGTCATGGTTCCACCCTCAGACCAATGGGCAGACGGATCGTGTAAACCAGGACCTAGGGGCTGCACTCCGTTGTGTGTCGGCTCAAAACCCATCTTTGTGGAGCAACCAGTTGGCTTGGATCGAGTACGCCCACAACTACCTCTCCTCTGCGACGACAGGTATGTCACCTTTTGAATGTGCTCTAGGGTACCAGCTCCCTCTTAATAGTTAAAAGGATCACAAATCAGGGCAAGAGTTGCAAAAATGTACTTAACATTAGCAGCAATTTGAGAGCCAGAAAAGATGGGGAACATATACAGTAAGAATTTAAGTTTTAAATATTGTAAACATAAAGTGAAGGAGTACCAATGGATATGTACATTAAACTGTGGAGATGTACAATTAGTGTACATAGGACGTGACTAGAGCATACATTGGAGTGATTCAAGTGGAACTTGAAGCAGGAGCCTTTCTCCACTTCAGCTCCACCGATGTGAATGTTGCTTTCTGAAGTCCACGATCATCTCCTTAGTCTTGCAGACGTTGAGAGAGAGGTTATTGTCCTGGCACCGTGTTGCCAAGACGCTGACCTCATCTCTGTAGGCGGTCTCATCGTTGTTGGAGATGAGACCCAGGATGGTGGTGTCGTCTGCAAACTTAAGGATGGTGTTGGAGCTGTACGTTGCCACACAATCATGCGTGAACAGGGCATAAAGGAGGGGACTGAGCACGCAGCCCTGATGGGGCTCCAGTGCTCATGGTCAGTACAGTGGAGGAGAGGTTACCCATTCTCACCACCTGGGTTCTGACCATCAGGAAGTCCAGGATCCAGTTGCAAAGGGAGGTGTTTAGACCCAGGATCCTGAGCTTGGGAATGTCGAGGTGCCCTTGAGTAAGGCACTGAACCCCCAACTGCTCCAGCTTCTCAGTGGCCACCAGTAGAATAAAGTGGTTGTACTGGGCAGCTATTTGTATATCTATTAGCTTGATCTGTACAGCAGAGATGATTGATTAAATCAGCTGAACTCTGACCATGACCATGAATCTAACTGTAGAAGAGAAGATGGAGAGCGTTTTGTTGTCCATGAGAACATGTTATCTGTGAATGTTTACTAGATCAGAGGTCTCAGACTACAAGATGCAGATGCTGTTCTGCTCAAACTCTGCTGTAGGGGAGGATCATCCTGCTGTGGAAGATGTGTTTTTCTCATTACTGCTGTCTGTCAGTAGCTTGACCCGAGGCTACACTGTCTGAGTCTGTATCTCTACACAAAATATTTTTTTATTTTCTTCTCTTCATTGTTTCCTTTATTTGAATTTAGATGTTAATCATGGAGCATCAATGGGATCCTAATCGGAAAGGCAGAATAGGCTATTTTCAGCTGTATCTCATTGATTCTGTTTGATGAACACACATGTAGGCCTACACAAATGATTCTGCCTGAGAACTGCACACACACACACACATACATATAGAGATATAGAGAGAAACAGAGCGAGAGATGAAAAATGTCATAGACTTTATGTCCATTCATGCGCACTCAGACTAATTGCACGGTAGAAACACACAGAGGGGTTGTTTCCATGTAATTGGATATAGGCTTCTCCCGCAGATTAGATTTACTGTAATTAGTCTTACCATGTGGTGTGAACACATCCAGTGTCACTACATTGTAGCATTAAACTCAGCCTCCCTCCTATTAATGCTTGTAAACAATAAGGAGAACCACAGCAAACACGTCAACACACAAAGTCCTCACACAGGAAACCGCTGTGCATTAGTAGGAAGAATTAACGTTTTTGCAGCCATCTATAGTTAAATACAAATAAACAATACAAATTGTCTTATGCCACTGATTATCAGAGGCTTGTGGTGTGTTTGGGGATTAAAATGGTTAGTGATGAAAAAATAAAAGGTAGACAATGGGAGCGGGTCTCGTCCTGGTCTGAGCTGTTTTCTGTCGTGGGAAGCGTTGTAGCGATAAGCTCTTGGCTATTACAGCACAGGCCTGGATCCAGCCTGTCCACCTGCCTTATCTCCTCCAGCTATAATAACCTAGCCTCACCATCAAGGATCTTGAAGATTATCACTTAAAGGGCTTCCCATTGACAAACAGTGTTGTATTGATCAATTGTATAATAAATATGTAGTCAAACTGCTTTATGTCCATCATATAATTGATCAACTGATTTTTACTATTTTTCATAAAAAGCCAATACTGGCCACATACTATGTCAGCATGTAGACATATCTTTATGCATGTGCAATGTTTGCCTCAGCTGGAGTTTCCTTTAGAAGTATTGCAGCTGGAGTCAGTCATAATTGTTGTACATGGCCTAGTAAAAGGAAAACTACAAAAACAGATGTCCTCATGAAGTGGGGCGCTATGAAAAAAAGCCGGGGGGGTTGTGCTCATTTAATTATTTCTTCGACATGCAATACGCTGCCTTTAGTTATTGTTTTCAATCTCTCTCCCCATCCAGCTGCAGCAGGGCTGTTTACAGACTTGGCAGATGAATAGTGATGAAATGTGTTTGTCAAATAAATAATGACATAGGTTTGTCATAATTGCCATAATGGTTCAATCACATGGAAAAGTGGCATTGGACATTCTGTTGACTGCAAAATATTTGATCACCACGACCTTCAGAAATGCCATAACACTGTATCTGTCATATTTATTGAAAAAGTATTTCAATAAATTATCTAAACTTAAGGGCTTAACAAACAAACAGGTGACATAGCCGACTTCTTATAATTCAAAACATACAGGAACGAGGCCCAGTGTAGACTCAGGGAGGCAACAAAAAAAAACACTTATCTGAACAAATAAATGAGAATAAGGACAACCCTCAAAATCTTTGGAAAGCCCTAAAACGTTTGGGTTGTGTGACAAAGACCAAAGGCAACACTAGTTCATGTAATACTTTATCTATTGATGGAAAGGAGGTAATCAATATCAATGAGATTGCTAATCATTTTAACACCTACTTCACTTCAGTTGCACATAAATTCGTTGAGTCTGCCCCCCAGCCCAGGAATGTATGGGCTAGATCATATTCAAGAGGGAAGGGAATTATAGACCTGTCTCTATTCTGAGTGTCATATCTAAACTCTTGGAGAAAGTGAGCAGTTATATCAGTACACCAATGATGCAAAAGTCTTATTCAACCGATTCATGTTTGCTATATTTAAAATACTCCATAAGATGTGAAATATGTGATATGGGTAAGTTATGTGGTGTGATTTTAATAGTTGTCTGCACTAGGCATAAGCCCTTTAGCTTTGAAATGGTTTGTCTCCTATCTGTCAGATAGAGATCAGAGGACAGAAATTCAAGGTCATCTATACAAGGAACAACCTGTAACATGTGGAGTCCCACAAGGGAGTGTTTTGGGTCCCCTATTATTTTTAATCTATATTAATGATATGAAGTCAGCTTGTAAGGAGAATTTGTTTTAATATGCTGATGATTCAGCTATTTTAGTTTCTCATAAGCAGTGCTTGAAGTGGAAAAAAATGAAGTGCCAGTACTCCCCTTATTGTGTTGGAAAGTGTATCGGCCGGTATAAGCAAAATATTACATTTGAAATTTTCATTGAATAAATTATACTATGAGGTATTGCTTTTGTTCACAATATACTGTGTTTATTTTGAAGTGACACACATTTACAATTTTGAAATGCTCAAGGCAGCTTTGGTATGATGAACAGGCCTGTAATGGAGAGCTCTACGTAGCTGGGTGGGGCACTCCATGTTCCCTATGGACAAACACAACACAAACAGACATGGGTAGAAAAGGGATATAAACAGAAATAAAATGAGAGGGCAGTTAATTATGCAGGTGGCAAAGAATTCAGTCAAATGATTTTTAGCAGGCAAAAGTTTTAAAATCAGAAATACACAGGTAATGGTTTTTCTCTCTCTCTCAGATAAAGCAATACTTTTAATAATCATATTTAAATGATCCCTGTGGATGTCTAACTTTAATGTGTTTGTTTAAGTACAGAAATTACATTATTTATATGTGATGGTAGCAAAAAATGTGAAAGCACTACACATTTTGGGAGGACAAACATTTATTGATAAGGAATAAGATGTTCACATACTTAAAGAAATGGCACCAGTATGCCATGGGGATGAACTGAAGAATTGATGAACTGATGCAGCTGTAGATCTTCTTCATTTTGCCAGGCAGAGGCAGAAAGAGACACAGACAGATAGAGGTAGAAAATTATAGGGCAGTTAGCTATGAATGTGGTGATGAATTCAGGATATCACATTGTAAATGGTAAATAAATACAACATCTCTTGTCATCTATTGTGAAATAATGAAACACATTAGCAAGGTTGACCAAATACTCACTGCCAAAGACACACAAATAATCTAAAATTGTCAGCAATGTTAAATTATTAGCCTAGATTTTACTCTGCATGCACTAAATAGGTCAATCAATCAATCAATCATCAAAGATGTAAACGTACTGTGACACACTCGGGGTGAGGTGAGTGTTCACGTGACTGAAGATAACAGATCGGCAGTCCACACACAGCATCACAGATAACACTGTTTTATTTACTGGTTCTGGGAGGGAAAGGGTTAGTCTCTTATACGATATTGCAGATTTAGAGTAATCAAAGTCCAGGCAGAGGTTCGGTACACGGGGCAGGTTCTCAGGTAATCCAGGGGTCTTGGCAGCGGCGGGGTAGTTGGGCAAGCAAGGGTCAAACACGGAGGGGGCTCTCAGACGGTCAGGGCAACGGCACACAGCAGGTTCCTCAGACCAGTCGGTCATACACGGTGTGGCAGACGGAGGGAGTAAAGGAGGGGAAATGTGAAGGAGGGGCGGTGCGTGCCATTTCCTGCAGGGGCGCTAGAGCCCAGATACGGACGTCCGCCACAATCACTGAGCAGATTAGGGAGATCAGGCAGGGAACAAGGTGGCAGTGTTTAAAAGGCAGGACAGCGCAGAGGGTTTAAAAGGCAGGACAGCGCAGAGGAAGGGGTGTGTGACCCATGGGGAAAGGAGGAGAGAGAGAAATCAAGCGAGAGCTGAAGCCGATACGAACAAGTGAGCGTAGGGCCGACCGGACCGAGGACCCTGCTGTGTGCGACCTCCACGCCTGTCTGAGAACCCTTGTGATCCACCATCGCCTGTCTGACGACCCTTCTCCTGCCTCGACCCCCGGATTGTATGAGAGACCGACCTGTGTACCGAACCCTGGACTGTGCCCAGACTACCCCTCAAGTGACATTCCCCGATAAGAGACTAACCCTTTGCCTCCCGTAACAGGAAATAAACCGCTGTTTTCCATATATCTCTGTGTGGACATTGGTTTTGTTATCTCTGGTCCCGCGGACACTCATTCCCCCCCCGAGTGTGCCACAACGGTTTACTCTCTCTCTCACTTACTCCTTGGGTCACCATTCACTTCCTCATTCCACTCCTTCTCCTCCATCCGTGTGCTGCCTCCCTTTTAATCCTGCATCCCCTCGGGCGCTGATTCGCCACAGACAGCTTCTTTGATCGGCTCACCTGAGCCATATCTGGCAGTAATTGCAGCGGAAGCCCATATATGGTCCATGCCGTCTGCCACAGTACTTAGAAAAGGCTCCAACAGGTCTTGGGCTCAGATGTGCTTGAGCGGTCAGGGGCTTCGCATGGTGTTTCGCTTGCAGGTCTTCTTCCCTTTGCCAGCCAAGACCTTACATATATCTGCGTATTGAACTGCTCTAATGGTGGTCCATTGCATTTTTGAAAAACAATGTTGGACAGTCGGCTTATAGCAAGGGAGTTCCTTTTGGCGGTAAGAATGCGTTCATGCTGCTGAAGACTCATTCACATTCACTGGTGGAGACCGCAATGGTCTGGGCAGCTTTATGTAGAGGCTCCACGGTTGCTGGTGTCCGGGATGCCCTTAGCTCCATGTATTCCCGGAATCCCTGGATACTTTCCTTTTTATGTAATTTTAGTGTGTCACACAAACAAAGGACCTCTGCATCACCATGGAGTATGTCCAACTGTCCCTCTGGCCAGCTGTCTGGTTGAAGGACCTTCATTTCTGTCATCAGTTGGTCACCACCTCTATTTGAGCAGCTTGCTTGTGTGCTGATATGAGAGCTAGTTGTTGGAGCCATCCTGCATTTCAGATTTTCTGCCATGCTCCGGAAGAACTGTCCTGCATTGATTTGCACTATCTTTTCATTATTGCGTAGCGCTACATTCTTGAATGATTTCTCAGTTTGAGCTTGGACGGCAGATGTTGTGTAGGGGCCAGGTGTTGAAACCATGGACTCAAAGACACAAATCTGTCGAGCCAGCAGCTTGTCCGCATCAGGAAGTGTCATGTCTCTCTTTTGGAGCAACCTTGACAGATCACTCAGTTCTGTGAGGGCATCATACATAACTCCAAGATTACAAACAAAAGGCACAGATGTGAGAACATCATGGAGTCCCTTGTACTTTGCTCTCTCTCTTGAATCCCCGCTAACATAATTGTTAGGTGCACTAACTAGAAAAGTGCACCTGAAGCACTTTGTAGCTCTCCCAGACTGCTCTGACGGTCCTCTCGCTGGAAGCCACCCAACGGATTGACAAAACACGTCCTATGACAAATAGTCATTGCCCAACATGCTGTGCGCACTGAGCCAATTATATAATGTATACAGCTTATCAAAGAAAATCTGAAAATGGTTAAGTCCAATGACCTCTTTGACAACATCCCCAACTACCAATTCTAGACGGGCGGCACGGTGGCTCAGTGGTTAGCACTGTCACCTCACAGCAAGAATGTCCTGGGTTCAAATCTCGCCTGGCCCTTTCTGTGTGGAGTTTGCATGTTCTCCCTGTGTTCGCGTGGGTTTCCTGCAGGTGCTCTGGTGGGTGCTAGGGTCCAGTTATTGTGCAGTTGGGGTGTGGGTGGCTGGGGGGGTTAGGGTGAAGGTGCTCCACATCAGCCTAAGCTCATCATGGAGAGGGTGAGAGGGGTTCTCCAGGATGGCATTGATCTTCCCCTCATCCTCCTCTCTGCCACTACCTCCAGACTGTCCAGTATCCTACAACAGAGCTGGCCTGCTCCTTTGACCAACAGTCAGGCCGTTCATCTTGACTCACGTTGTTGTTGTTAATGTCTGTATTGGCTGCGGTAGGTGCAACCACAGGCTGTTTTGCTGATGCTACTTCAAAAGGTTCTGGGCTGTTAGCAGTGGTGCTAACGTTACCTTGTTGAAGCAGCTCTCGACCTTCATTTAGTACTGGCTCTGGCTGGGTAGGATTTGACACACTGTTGTGTCTTTGCTCTGTTGTTTCGCGTGACTCTGAACATGCTCTCTTGCCCTTCTGTAGCAAAGCTAACATAATGGTGGCAGAAGTTAAGGGGCTCCCAACAAAAGGAGCCGATTCATAGCAGATTTTCATTACCCAGGTTGAAATAAGTGACGCAAGTCTGGGAGCTAGGTAATAGAAAGGGTTATTTATAATGAACCCTAATATAATAAACAGTACCGGGGGCTTCTGAGAAGTGCCGGTACACAAGAAAAACTCCCGGTACTCTGCAGAGTAAAATATAGTTCCGGTACTGCATACCGGTGAGTACCGGCCCACTTCAAGCACTGCTCATAAGGATTAGAACAGGTTGCAAGCGATTTTAAATGAGGAATTCAATAAGATTAGGGTTTGGCAAATAGACAACAAGTTGTCTCTTCGTATGGCCAAAACTGAATTTATATTGTTTGGATCACAACAACATAATCTCAGAATGTTACCAAAGTTAATTTAGGTGTACCACAAGGTTAAGTGTTAGGCCCTTTGCTTTTCTCTATTCATATGCTGCCCATACATTTTGGGGACTGCTCAATTACCCAGAGTCTCACAGTTAAAAATCTTGGTGTTACATTCAACACAGCTAGCATTTTTCCACCGCCACCATATTGCAAAAATGCATCCTTTATTAACTGTGGCTGATGCAGAAACCCTAATACATGATTATTGTAATGTCTTGTTTTCGGGCCTATGTAACTGCATTACCAAAAATCTTCAAGCTGTACAAAATGCTGCCGCCAGAATATTAACCAGAACTAAAAAAGATTGACCATATTACACCCATCCTGACCTCCCTTCACTGGCTTCCAATTCAAGCCAGGTCAGACTTTAAGGTACTTCTGTTAACATATAAATCATTACATGGGCTTGCACCATCATATTTATCTGACCTTATTATTCCTTATGTTCCCCCTCGTGCCCTTCGATCGCAAAACGCTGGGTACCTTAGTGTCCCTAGAATTAAGAAAAAAATCAGATCATCAGGCAGTAGAGCGTTCTCCTACCAGCTTCCTCTTTCAATTAAGGTCACTATCTGTACACATTCATCTTTTGTACAATAAGTTAACTATGATAAGATTAAATTAAACTTTAATGATCCCCATAGGGAAATTGGGTGAAACTGTGTTCAATCATTGACCCGTCAACAACATCAGTGTTGATCAGCTTCCTTTTTATAAACTCTGGCAAACCCCAAATGCAACCTCTTTCATCTCAATGGGATTTCTGGTTTAGGATGGACTGCATTATGTAACAGTATTTTGTGCCAGGCTGAAAACCACGGATGACTACATGACTTGAGTTAAAAGGCATATCGTTTTTACAGGGTTATTTCAGCATCGGGGTCCCTCCAAGATAGTATTGAAGCAGTCCCAGTGCTGAAGTGACAGTGACCTGCATAATGCCGCCGGAGGGCAGTGGTTTGTGATCTCCATGCTAGCTGAGGCCCTGGCAATTGAGTCGCACATGAATTCCATACTGTATGAATGTACTGTGGGGTAGAGGTCACCTTGGCATTAAAACCCAACTCAGATGCATTGTCGTGCAAAAGTGTCAAGAATGATCTGGCCGTGTTGATGGAACAGACACCTAATTAACTTAAGTTTACGTTGAATCATCTGTACCATATGGCTACGTCTCGAATGGGAAAAGGGCAGCGTTCAGAGGCAGGGAGCATGGCCGCAGATCCCGGGGGGTCGGAGGGGACTTCTGAAAATCATGAAGTTGTCCCCCACAATAAATTATTTATAAATAAATTATGTGATTGAAAATATATATTTAATAGAAGTCGACTCCACTTTTGAAATAATTCACACATAAACACAACACTTTTTGAAGGTTTTGTTTATGTCCTCCCTATGTATCCGGCTCAGTGGTCTGAACTGTTGCATGGGTTGCCAACTCTCACGCTTTTGGTGTGAGACACACTCAGCCTCTGTCTCACGCTCTCAGCCTCTGTCTCTCACTCTCCAGCCTCTGTCTCTCACTCTCCAGCCTCTGTCTCACGTGCTTAGCCTCTGTGTCTCACTCTCAGCCTCTGTCTCACATGCTCAGCCTCTGTCTCTCACTCTCAGCCTCTGTCTCTCACACTCTCATCCTCTGTCTCACGATATATCATATATCAGATATGGTATCACTGTTTCAGCAGTTACAGTGCTAAGACTGTCAGCCGTCCTGTATAATATGGAATCATCACTTAACGAAGAACAAGAAGTTGTGTTCCTTAATGAGTTAATATGAACCGCAATGTGTTCTGTATTATTCTACTAAAGGAATGAAAGTGAGAATAATACAAGTATGAATAATAAAACAAACTGTCTCTCTCTCTCTCTCTTTTTAGATTTTTTGTTTCCATTACTATTTTGTTTTGCGTATCTTGTATTTATTTAAAAAAAACAAAGAGACAACTGTATCCAGATCACTGTAGAATGTGAAAAAGTAAAACACACTGAAGTGTATCACTCAGTATAGTACACATTAAAACAAGAGGTCCCATGCTCCAAACATAAATTAAGTAAACGATCTACAGTTTATATATTGTATACTATCAAGCAAAGATCCACAGAACACAAAGGCTCACTGCAGCATTGAAGTGTTTCTGGGTCAGTGTGTAACAGAACACCTGACCAGGTGGGTGACAGGATCTGCTGTTTTGGTTGACATATTCAATGTTGGGACATGTCTTCATTGTTTTGAGAGCTTGGTTGAATTTTGTGAATGAAATTAACAGTCTTGGTGTTGACAGTTGCATTAAGGGTTTTTAAAACTCAGTATTAAGAAATGCGTGTAACCAAATGTGAAAAACGTTTCTTCTTATTATAAAAACATATCCATGGCTTATCATTGTGTGCGAGAATCATTATTATAGGGTTACTCATACTTACTGATGTTTAAAATGTAGTATAAAATATAGTATGAGTATAAAACAATAATGTTGGCACGTTATACCTCTATGCCTATTTTCAGAGAATTAATGGTGCTGCATTTGTGGATGTGGCTCTGTAAAATAGCGATGGCCTAAAAGTGATTCATTAATATATATTTTAAGCTACTATTAATGGCTGTGTCTATTACAGCAGATAATTTGATATACGTTGGTGATATTATTGATGAATCTCCCCCTAAGTTGTAATGAGATCTGCACTCTTGCATCAACTGGGACGGTTCGGTTGACCAGGATGTGGACTATGGTTACAGGGAAACTGCAGATTCCAGTGACTCGGAAACAGATCTATATTTTTCAGATCCCGACCTTGACACGCCATCATTCCCCGAAGATGTGGCTGAATGGGCGACATCAACAGGTCTGACACATGTAGCGCTAAATAAGAGAACACATGGACATCGACTTCCAAAGGAAAGCAGAACTCTGCTTGCAAACCCCTCAGGAGTTGAAATAAAGAATATGTGGTGTCCAGTACACATACCATGGATTAGAGCCGGGAATCCTCCAGTGCCTTTCCCAAAACCCATCGTTTACAGGCAGTATAGACCTTACTACCAATATAGATGGTCTGCCAATATTCAAGTCCAGTAAAACATATTTTTGGCCTATTCTGGCAAAATGTGATGATGCTGAGCCATTTGTGGTTGCTCTATCTTATGGCAATAGCAAGCCTGACCCTCTTCATGACTGTCTTCGTGATTTGATAGCAGAATTACAGATGCTTATGCAAAATGGTGTCCAACACAAAACCACAGTGCACAAAGTAACACTGCAAGCATATATATTATATTCATATGTGACACTCCAGCAAGAGCATTTCTGAAGTGCATTAGATCGTCAGAGCTATTTGTTGTCCAGAAAGAAGTAAGTGGGTAATAGTTTAGTTGTTGTTGTTTTTGTAATTCATTATATATATATTTATCATCTTTTAATATCTTAAGTGGTCTGACGTCTACTAAACTTTCACTGGCAGCCCAAACTTTGCCCTTTTGTAGCACAGACGTCAGGTCTATAGATGGTATTAGACGTCTAAGCGCAACATTGCTTGCTGGGTTGTGTCAATGTGCTCAGTTGTTGGAGTTGCTTAACATTATTTAAATGAAAGCCAGCTCCGACATTAATGAGGACATTTCACAGGCTAATATTCAGCCTGGTTTCTGTCTGGAGATCAAATCATATTCTCTTGCTGGTAGTTCAGTCATTTTCATCTCGCATTTTCTGCAGTGTGCATTCATGTGTTTTTATGCCTGTGGTGTGCGGTGGCTGATTTCTTCTAGAGGAAGGTGTTGCCAACCTGTTGTCCATAATGAAGAGAAATCACATACAGAGCAGTGAGAAAACATTTTACAGTGTTGCTTATTTATTTCCACATTTAAAATCTTTAGATATCAATACAGAGAATCCCACTGTAGACAAAATAACGTCCTGTTGGCACCTGATCTCTGTGACACACAATCATGCAGACATTTGGTTTTACTTGCAGATATTTGAACTTCATTGCTATTCATAGTTTACCAGCATGCAACATCTATTAAGCTTTGGTGTTAGTAAGTAACATGGTAACAAGGTAGAGTTGTGTGGTGCAGTACTACTACTACTACTATAACTATTACTTCTACTACTACTACTATTACTATTACTATTACTACTGCTACTTCTACTACCAAGGGTGGAAGTAATTCAGTCAAAATTACTTGTAATTACTGTAATTTAGTAGCTTTTACATTATATTGTGCTTTGATTATTTTCTGAAATCAGCATTTTAACATTTACTCATTTATGTTTGACTGAAGTATTGTATTGTGCTGTTTTTGATAACACATCCATTACAGTTTCTCCATCAGCATCAGAAACTGGCCAGTCAGCCAAGAAGAGAAGAGTAATCTGGCTTCATTTTGTTCTTTATTTTTACAATGTAAAACATATATCGTTTTAACTAGTTTGTACTTAGAATTGGATGGAAAAGATCACATCTGAAAAAGCAACTCTTACTCTGAGTACATTTTAAATTAGGCACTTTTTACTTTGACTTAATTCGATTTGTACACCAGTTATCTGACCTATACTTGAGAACAGCACTTCTACTTGAGTAGAATGTTTTGATGTTTTTTCCCACCTTGAATGTATTTACTTCTTAAGTCCATCGGGTGGCGCCAGAGAGCTGGCTTCACTTCTCAACAACACCACAGAGATCCATAGGAGCCATCTGCAGTCTCTCCCATTTGCTGTGTTAATATAAAACAGCCTCGTATTATACATTTTCTGGAACTTGCTACACCTACTGATTTCCTCCTGTCAATAGCTAATATCGTCCTCCTCATTTTGCGTTTATTGTAATGTGTTTTGTAATGATTTTATTTTATGTATCTATTATGCATTTGTTTTACGTTTGTAATGCAACGTATATGTATGTTTAAATGATGCTGTCTTGGCCAGGTCTCTCTTGCTAAAGAGATTCTTAATCTCAATGAGACTTACCTGGTTAAATAAAGGTGAATCAATGAAAAATTAGATTAGATTTGTTTCCTAATGCAGATCCAACCCCAACGAAAATCACTATAATATTCTTATAATATTCTATATGGACTTATATCTCTGTGGTACTCAGTAGGCCTAGGGAGTTCATAGTGACCTTATGGTATTTCTTATCTCCTATGGTATTACAACTAGGTGTGGGGTTAGTAAGGACTTCCTACAGTATAACGTTTTCACCTAGTAGCTGGATGATAGCCTATTTTATAATGATGATATTTGTATAATAGCCTTGCAAAATTGATTATATGATGATGATGATATTTCACTTTCTGTCATTCTAAACTTTTCCTTCCCTTTAAATGAGAATTTCAGCACAGACAAAAATGCATAGATCTGAATGCCAATCTAGGTAGAAACAGTGATTGTGATAGCGACAAGACATCGCGATACATAATGATGTGACAAAGTATGTATACTTTATTGACAATTAGTTACGTTAATATGGGCTGACTGAAAGTGGGCGGGGCATATTGTACTGTTGTACTTCTACCTGTCGCACAACGTCAATGTAATTGTCAAAGTAACACTAACTTTGATCCTTCAGGGTGTGGGGATAAATGACGTGTGTTTGGAATATGTAGAGTTCACACCCAATACACTTATCCAAAAGTATTACGGACTGTAAGATGTAATTATGTGAGGCGAGAACGCGTCGACGTCCGTCTCCTTTCCTACCAGGAAGTTACTTACCTGGCATCCCAGGTGCAAAATAAACCCTGATTAGGTGGCGAGAAGTAAAACCAAGGGGATTTGCGGAGGACGAGGGTTGATAACCAGCAGTGATCACGACTGCGGTGATTGGTTCGGCAGCTAAAGATCGAGCCAGCCAGGAGTCGAACCTGGAATCTTCTGATCCGTAGTCAGACGCGTTATCCATTGCGCCACTGGCCCTATGCGACTGACTTGTTCACTTTCCACAACCCGACACTGTAATTTACACTGACTGGACACGTTGAGAGACTGAGTCAACTCCTCTTCGCACATGCTCAGTACATCCTTCATAATGACACAATTACACTACTAACTGAATGTTATTCCTCCACTTAGCAACATAGTTCTTGGACTGTAGCGAAACAAAGCAGGTTGCTTTGTAGCTGTCGTGTCTGTTTACCTGAGGACCAGTAGAACAAGAAAAGGATTATATTACCGATTACAGTTTTGTACAACGACATCTCCCTTCAGACGTGACTTTAGAACATGGACACGTGTGCGTCTACGCCACGCAGCATGGACGGGCACGTGACGTCCGAGGCGTGGCTCCCAGCTCGTTCCCCTGGCAGCAGGCTCTTGTCACGTGGCTTGGCGAGGCGCTGATGCTCGCCCCAACTGTGGTTCACAGGTCCCACGGATATGTTGGTCCCCGCAGTGCCTGCT
>OMOT01057211.1:1850-14809 GCA_900312575.1 Acanthochaenus luetkenii | reverse complement strand
ACAGACCGACACACAGGACTACAGACCGACACACAGGACGACAGACAGACACACAGGACTACAGACCGACACACAGGACTACAGACCGACACACAGGACTACAGACCGACACACAGGACTACAGACCGACACACAGGACTACAGACCGACACACAGGACGACAGACAGACACACAGGACTACAGACCGACACACAGGACGACAGACAGACACACAGGACTACAGACAGACACAGTACAGGGAGTTTAAACAGCAGACTGTCAATATCTACATTAGCCTGTAACATATTTGATATTGATATTGTAGAAATATGTGTGACTCTCATGCACTGAGTTGAACAGCAGAATAAGCTGCAGATCACCGACATCACATACATCATTTAGCAGACATACAGTACATGTCATCATACTGCTGGCGGAGGCACCAACCTGCTCAACGGGAGCATTTTGGCGTTAGGTGTCTTGCTCAAGGACACTACAACAGATTTGTTTTGCCCAGGAGGAGCTGGACTCAAACCTTCAGCCTTGCGGTGGGAACTCTACCTCCTGAGCTACTGCTGCCCCCAGACTATATTGATGACGTGGAGTGAAGGGAGAGACAGACAGGTTGGTCTTACCTCCATGTCTTAAATTAGTCTCAACATTTCCCACTGCAACATGCAGCCTTACACACAAACTAAAACTTTTCACTTCATGCAACTGAATAATAATAATAATATATAATTGTTGTGTATGAGAGTTAATAGTAATTATGTTGTACAGAACTTTTGCTACAGTGACAAGAAAAACTAAATGGAAACGGAAGGAAGGACGGAAACACTTTCTTCACTATTTTGTATTACCTGCTGTGAAACACTTCTGTTTTGAAAACTGCTATATAAAATCATCATTATTACTTGTATTATTATTATGTACAATTATGATCAGTAGTAGTAGAAGTAGTGGCGGTAATAGTAGTCGCACTTGTGTGCAATACACATTCCAGCCAATAGGGACAGTGTGGTAATTTACTGCAAGACCATGGAGGACAAAACGGAAGTGACGATGGTTTCTCATAAAAGGATCAAGCGGTTGATTTGAATGTTTGTGACGGATCCGTGAACTTCAGGGTAAGCGAACTGTAGTTTCGGTTATAATATCACGTTTTCCCCCCATAATTTGTTTAAAGATATATCATTGTATAAGTATTTTAACTAACGTTAAAGCGTGCTAGATGGTTAGCTAACAGCTTCGCTACTGCTATGGTAACTTAATAGTTATTACCGTTCTGCTTTCCGGCAGTTTAATGTGCGAACGGCGGCTTGTTTGACTGTATTTAATGACTTGGTGGATTATGTGTCAGCCGTGATGAACAGTTTCTCCTAGTGATGTAACGTAACGTTATAATAAGGCCTTGAGTTACGTAGTTTACGAGGTCTGGACATTCGCCGATACATTCAACTGCCGGATTTTCTTTGAACGTTGTCGTGAACATCATATGACATTACGGCATCTAGCAGACGCTTTGAGCCAAAGCGACTTACAGTTCACATCCTCATACCGTTGGGACTGCTGCTGGGATACACGCCGCTCCTCTGCTTCGCCTTCTGACGGTCACCTGAGCTAGTTGTGTTCGGTTTGTCCCAGAGGTTAACGGTCCTCCTGTCTCCCCAGCTGTCGTCATGGCTGACGGATGGACGGCGTGTGAGGAGAACGTCCAGCAACAGAGACGGTAGGTTCATGCACCCGGTGTGGACACATTAACAACCGTATAACAATCTATACTTGTCGGTCAGTGAATGTGACGCCAAATAATACTCATTATTTGTAAACACTTCAAAAGGAGGAAGGTACCTTGAAAACAGGACATCCTTGAAAGTCTTTGAAAATGAACGGGGTGGCCTTGAAAGTACTTGATAAAAATAAAAAACCGAATTGATCCTGAGGAAAACCCAGTGATGGAGATCTGCAGGTTTAACATGAAGGGTTCCACCGTAAAACACCACAGTTTAGAGTCCGTGGATTTCATCAAACAAGACCTTGAAATTAATTGAAAAGTCCTTGGAGTTAAAGCGTGGGAACCCTGGAGGAGACAAACCAATCAATCAATACTTCTATATTGTGCGACTGTTTTCGTCCCATGATGCTGTGTGTGATGATTCTTTCCTGTGCTGCTGTTATATGTCCCTGCAAGGACAATATATTTGACTTATGACAGTTGATGCATTCCAAATAGCAATGGTGAAAATTATTTACAAATCAAACGTATTGACTACAAGAAGGCTTTGGCAAAACTATCAGCTTCAAATCTGCACGACATTGTAACATATCAAAAGCAACGGCTATGAACAAACATTTAACAGGGAATCTGCAGGCCTTAAAAAGTACAATCATAAGTCCAATTATTAGATGTTTGTACATGTTTCTTAGATGAATCCAGGTTAGTACAACCTGCATCCCGTCTGCTTTAATAAACACGGTCACTTTTGACTGTTTTTGTAGTTTGTTAAATGTAATTAAATGAAACCGCTTGGTTTCTTTATTTTATGTTATTTATGAACCCATCCAGTTGCACAGTGGTTTCAGCTGAAGGTTTTATTCCCTTAGGTGTTTTGAGTCTGAGCTGTGCAGGTCGACAGGAGAAGATGCTCTGGATGTTTGGGACCGGTGAGACTGACTGGATTCTCTATATCACACTTTTGTCTTGTTGAGATTGAAGCACAGAACACAATAATCGATCATACACAGTATGACTGTATATGACTCTCTGGCTCTTTCTATCACTATTGCTTCCTCCAACTACATGTAAAACCCACAGCTCAATGATTTCTGGGCCCATACGCCCACCATTGATTGAGAGGAACAATTGAAAGGCATTCTGGGAAACGTAGGAAATGGCTAACTGAAGTAGAAGTAGACGAGGCAGGTTGAGGGAAAATGGGTTCATTACAACACTTCATCACAAAAGTTGTAGTTAATTTTTTGATTTTGTGTGCGCTGGTGTTCAGGTATATAAAGTGGACGCTGCAGATGTTTCCTCAGGGTGGGAAGCAGAGCAACCTCAACGCCCTGCTGCAGAGATCAGTGAAGCAGTTCGCCAAAGACGAGAAATACTTTGATGACGCTCGCTATGTGAACCTGTGGCTCAAACTGGTAAGACGAGATGAAACTCATGATAATTCAACCAGAATACTGATACAGAATTCTGGTGCTGACTGGCTTTGTTGTCCAGGCCCAGAACAGCTCCTCTCCGGGGGAAATGTTCAGCTACATGGAGGCGCAGGGCATCGGCTCCACCCAGGCTGACTTCTACCTGGCATGGGCCAAGGAGCTGGAGACACTGGGGAACTTCCAGAGGGCCGACAGCGTCCTGCTGGAGGGGCAGAGGGTCAACGCCCAGCCACCGGGGATAATCCATCACTACTACAGGCAGGTGGACTGAAGTGAGTTAGGCGGCGTTCACTGGAGCATTCATGATGTTTCCCGTAAGACCTCTGTGTTGATGGATGATATGGGTAGATGGAGCGCAGCTACCCAGTCCGTCAAAAAGTGGAAACTCGTTGAACTTTTGACGTAGCTGCAGGTAAACATGATCCGCTAATGTCCATGTGAACGCTGCCTACGACTGGTCTTTTATTAATTCATTGTATTAATCTTCTTCATTATTGATTTTCAAAGCTCTGGCTCAGGATCAGAAAAATGTCTTTCATGATGTCTTGCAGATGAATGTAGTTTAGTTAAAAGTTGAAGTATTAAATATTAAGTATTCACAGTACTGGACTCTGATTGACTGACAGCAGCAGCTCCTCTAATTCAAATGAGGTAAACCTGCTGTAGGACTCGCTCCCGGACTCTGATGCATGGCAGTCAGTCAGGTTTTAGCTGACAGTGACACATTTCCAGACTGTAAAACGTCGGGCTGGGTTGTTTCTTTGTCCTGATGATAGTTTTTCTCCCTCAGGTCTTTCCTTGCCAGAGTATCTGGGGAGGCCAGCAGAGTCCAACAGGCCTGGAAAAGTATGGAAAAATAATTTGTTCATTTTAAGGTTTTGAAAATAGTCATAACATATGGAACACACTTTAAATTGATGTAGAGCTGCTGCCATCTGACATATTATGATATTAGTGTAGAATAATGTTCAGTAGAGCTGCACTGATACCAATTTGTCAGAACCGATACAAGTACTGAGTAATCTATTATGTATTGGTGTTGTACTTTGCCTTCCTGGATCCATTTAGTTGTCTTCTGTGGATAACTGGCCAATCGTAGACGACATGACGTCACGTCCAGATACTTCCAGTAGCTATAATGGAGTTTGATGTCAGGAAATGTTTCAGCGATGTAAAACTGACTGACTTTATTGATTCATACGAGCAGTAAAAACGTAATCTGAGCAGAATGTTACAGCAATCAATCCTTCAAGACAGACAGTAACACAGTAAACATGATAACAGAGGAACTGATCAAATATAACAAATCTGTATATCACAGCCCTAGAAAAATGGTAATGGTGATAAAGGGAAAATTTCTGAATTTGCCCAAAATATATTGTTTTACAGTAAATGAGATTGGCTTCCTGTTTTAAAACCGATACAGTCTGCTTTACATTTTAAAACCATGATGACAACAAGCCATGTTGCTACAGCAGGTTGTTGAAGGAGGAACCCAAAAGTACTCTTAATTTAACAGATGGTAAAGTAACACCAAGAAAGTAAATGACAACACTTCATCACTAAATAACTCCTGAATGTGTTGATCAGATTGATGAGATCTGACTGGAAGAGAATCTGAGGGAGTTTTCCTTTTTTAGTGTTTTATATCAGACACATTTTAATGGATTTTGAAACTGAAAATATGATCCCTGAAGATGAAACAAGAGGGGGGGGGATGCTGGGATTTTGATAGTGAATTGCAGCCACGTTTTCTTCCCATGAGGCCACTCTGGAGCCTTGGAGTTTCCACGACCCAACCCAACGGTTCCGTACACGACAGCAGAACTCAAGCAGATGTTACCTGAGAGACTAACCGAGGTCCAGGTCGGTCCGCCCGGCATCTATTCAATCGGTAACTTGTCTGGATGTTAATGTGGCAAAATCATGTATTTTTACATTTGTATTTACCTAGATGCCCCAGTGGCCTGGCTCCGCCTCCAGCCTTGTGTTTCCCGCTAACCATCCCAGCTTCCAGCCCATCTCAGAGGATAGCGACCCGACTCCATCTGGGTGAGTCAGTCCAGACCACTGCTACTGTGCGTCTTCCAACACGGGAGGTCCATTTAATAATGTGTCACCAAATCTGAAAGAAGGGACCGCTAACATGAAGTTAAAACTGGGCGGCACGGTGGCGCAGTGGTTAGCACTGTCGCCTCACAGCAAGAAGGTCCTGGGTTCAAATCTTACCTGGCCCTTTCTGTGTGGAGTTTGCATGTTCTCCCCGTGTTCGCGTGTGTTTCCTCCGGGTGCTCCGGTTTCCTCCCACAGTCAGACATGCAAATATGTGTTTGTGTGTAGTGTGGTGCATGGTGTGATGTACTATGTATATGATGCAATGTAAAGCCCTTTGAGACATACTTGTATAAAAGGGCTATATAAACAATAAAGATTGATTGAGATTGATTGATTGAAAACTCACTGTTGTACAAAATGGGAGGAAAAGTCGTCATGTCGCCCCCTGCTGTTTGCATTGAAAACTCAAGTCAAAATGAATTTGATGGTTTGCACATTTCACATTACATGAGGTGATTCCATCTCTTTCTTCCTGGGAAACGGATCCTTATCTCAGTGTTTCAAATGCAAAACTATAGCTTTCATTGAGATTTTTCCAAAACAAACTGCAAAGCTTGTTGCATCTTAGTGTCGCAAAATGTCTGATATAAATTAATAATAAGTTTGATGGGTTCTAAATACTACAGAAAATACTGTTCCCTCAGCTTTCAGATTCTAAATGCTACAGAAAATACTGTTCCCTCAGTTTCAGATGGTAAACTACTTGGGAACTCAGGGTTTGGTGATGAACTCTGATTTGTCACCAACAAGGAAACGGTTGCAGTCCAGTGTAGGAATGATTCATTTCAAATAAAATTTACGAAATTAAGGATTTTAGTTTAATTTTAATGTAGCACAACTGGCTAACGTCTTCTTCTCCTTTACCTATTGGTACAGGGGCGAGCCATCAGCACGGCAACCCGCTAATGAGGGGGCGGAGCACCAGGAACACGGGGCCTGGGAGCAGAGCATGTACTGTAAGGGTCTGCTGATGAACAGCGGCTTCGAGGAGCTCCGCGCCCAGCGCTACTTCCAACTCCAATACGACGGTACTGTAGTAATACTTCAGACAGCAATACTGACATGTGAACGGCTCATTTAATACATGGAAGAATAAAGTTAATGTTGCTCAAACAAATGAAGAGTTCATTAACAAAACATGAGCTCATCATTTACTTCCTGCAGAGAAAATCAAGCTGATGAGTGAAGAGAAGCGGCAGCTCAGACAGCAGCTGGAGGAGAAGATGAAACAACTGCTGCTGAGGAAATCCCAGCAAGTACAACCACAGGTATGTAGCCGAGACTACTACTACAGCTACTATTGTACTAGCTAGTACTTTCAGTCTACAATGAAAACAAAAGGTGAAGGAGCTTTGTCCATCAGGGCCCCTTGACTGTGGAATGACCTGCCAACTCGGTATCTTCCATAAATTAAAAAGTACAATATATAGAAATGAGAAATGCCCAGTTTGAAGTTTTCCTCTATGATTTGGTGATTGGGACCAAAGAAACTGAACTGCCAGTGTGATCACTCCCTAACTGAAGTTTTCCCTCCCGGTGGGTCAGGATGGACCTGAGGGTGAGATTGTCTCCCATGGGCGAACTAGCAACCCTGGGATACCGCAGGGTGCCACGCCCTTCCAGATATATGACGAATCCCAGTCAGACTCTGCCGCAGCACTGCCTTCTGGGTAAAAAACCCAATTCATACACTCACAACTCAAATTAACTTTGACCTGAGATGTTGTCCCTGGTCCAACAGAACAAAACCTCAAGTGTTTCTAATTAACCAGGTTAGATTAGATGGAACTTTAATGATAACTGTGGGGAAAGGTTCACTGAAATGGGATATTTTGTGCTTATATTTAAAATATATATTGTAACGTAAAAAGTGACAATTTCTGAAAATAAAAATTGGTACACTTCCCCTTTTACTTTGGGACTAAAAAAAAGATTAACTATCTGAAGTCCTGTCCCATCTGTCTTTAACGTATCTTCATGTCTCTTCATACAGAAGCCCCAAACCTTCTCCCAGTGAGATGTCGGATGATGTTTTCCTCCGTCCTGGTGAGAAAGGACTGTGTATAAGGGTCCAGTTGCCACGTCAGGGTAAGTCTCAGCACTGTTAGACCAAAACGTGTCATGAAGTCTGCTGCGTTTCCCTCTCGTTCAGTAGTGTTTCCATCCTGATTCTGCAGAGTGTAGTCAGTGGTATTTCTTTGTTTCTGTCTCTTAGCCGCCGTTCCTGCCTCTGAACACTCCAGCTCCAAGGTTAGTTGCTTTGTTTCACAACCACCGGTGTTTCCTCTATCCTGGTCCCAGGTCTAGTTCTACTGCAGGTTATGGAGTTGAAAACTATTTTCTTGGAATACTTCCAACACAGTGGAAAAAATGATTTCCTCACACCAGGACAGCATTTCTTTCTGTTGTATATATCAGCCATAAGAAAAATCAGTCTCGTTTGACCTCTAATTCAGATCAGGCCTGTTGACTCTGTCTGTTTTCTCTGGAGAGAACCGAGTCTCTGACTGAAGAGGCGATAGTCTACAGCCACCAGAATAAAACCCTCTGCTGCAGTCCCGACAACACCAATGACTTTGCTGGAGCCGCTAAGATGGCGTCGACGCCGTACACAGAGCCGCCGGGCCAGAGAGCCTCATCACACACAGGTATTTCATTTACACACAAAAATTCATATTGGGATTATTTTATTACCAAACCGCCATGGTCTTCAATCTGCAACGTTCTTATTTTTCTTGATTTTGGCGACACTTTAGGTAATCGGCGCTCATTGCGCTGGTGTTTTGGATTCAATGCCGGCACTGACCTGCCGTACTGTAATAACAAGTAAACAGTCACCATGTTGTCATGACACAGACCTGTAATGGGACAATAAATAGAACATATTGTACCTCTTGTTTCTGGATTGTCTGCAGCAGAGAAACCGAAAGAGGAGGAGCCATTCATTGGTGTCCAAAAGATTGTGTGTGACATACAGACAATTAAACGTTGTTGTGCCGCCCTTTGGACAATCTGTGCAATTGCAGAACATAGCAATGACACGCATCATTCCTTAAAGTTTCGTCAAAATTGTATCAGTGGCGTCTGAGATATTGTGTGTGACGGAAGGACTGGGCCGATCCATAAACCCCAAGTTCTTAAAAGTAGATGTTCATGTAACCCTGCTGGCAGATTGCCAGGGTGGGATGACGGAGGACCTCCATGCTCTGGTGAAGCCCTGCCCCCCCACCATCACCCCGAAGCCCGGCTTCGAAACCCGAAACAAACTGAGTCCCATCCAGGAGGCCAGTGTGGAGGCAGGGAGCTCCTCCACTTCTGTCCCCGCCTCGCTCTCCTCCCTAGGGGGTCGGTCAGCAGGAAACCCCAGTTCTCTGGAGAACCAGGAGGAGATGGACCACGCTCCGTCACCCAGTAAGGACTCTAATTATTTGACTAATCTGCTGGTATAGAGAGTCCAATTACAGCTGCACTTTGGCTGCCCAAGTGGCAGCAAGAGGTAACTGTTTCACTTCCTGTGTGAAGAAGATTTCCCACCAGTAACTGGGAGAATCTCCAGCACTAGGACCCATTAAGTGGAACTGTATGAATGAAAAGTATGCAGATATGTGAATTATACCATGTATGCAGGGCGGGAAATGTAAGAGTAGTAGAACATATGAGTTCAAATTCAAGATACTGGTACTGTCCTACAGGGCAATACATGGAACTGCCCCTCCTTATCTGCAATCCCTGGTCAGGTTCCAAACATCAGCTCGTCCGCTCCGCTCCTCCACTCTTGCGGGTCGCCTAGCCCCCCCTTCGCTGCGTGGGCTTGGGAGTCGCATCCCTGGCACCGCAATGGTGGAATGAGCTCCCCCCTTCAGTCAGGACAGCTGAATCGCTACCCATCTTTCGCAGGAGACTAAAAACCCATCCTTTCTGACTACAACTAGACCCCACCTGAACTGACCTATCTAAACATATCTCCTTCTACTCTTTTCTCCCCCCCCCAAAAAAAAACCCCCAATGACTTTTACTACTAATGCTACTATTCCTATTGAAGTGTTTCATGCTACTATTCCTATTGAAGTGTTCCATGCTACTTGTTCCTATTGAAGTGTTCAGCTGATGAAAGACTGCGTTGTATAGTTGGTCTGACTAATGTCGAAAAATGTACTATTGTAAGTTGCCTTGGACAAAAGCGTCTGCTAAATGATGTAATGTAATAAAAGAATGAAAAATAAACATGAAAATATACAAAATGTGGCACATATGCAATTTGAAAACAAACGGAAATGATCAGAATATATGGAATAAACATATTAGAGATGAGAACAATAACAGCCATTACCATACAGCACCATGCAAAGGTGTGATGAAGTCTCTCTGAACCAGCCCAGGCTCCAGTGGATCCCTGCGGTCCAGACGTGCGACGGCGGCTGCTGGATCTCATGGATCAGACTTCCTGCCCAGACCTCCACTCGGAGCTCCGACCCCTTCCCACCGTGGAGGAGGACGACTTTCTGCTGCTTGGTACCAACTGCTGGAGATTTACTTTTAGAACCTTATTTATACAAATTCTTCTATTACTGCTACAACTTCTAATAATAATCCTTATTCTGTTCGCCACTGGGAACCAAAACATCTTTCATGTTGTAGTTTAAATACTTTGATTGTGATTGATTGTGTTGTCTGATGTCCAATAGGGAGCGAGGTCTTCCTCATCTTCTCCAAGGTTGTAGATGGAGGGAGTTTCTCCATCTATACAGGCCTTCTTCAGAAGGACGATGTGGTTATAAAGGTGAGCCACACGTCAACAACTAATATATTCACACACAGCTGCTCAATCCAGATCCAAACCACAAGAGGCTGCAGGTTTCTGTGGGAAAAGCTTTTAGGCATTGGGATGTCTTTTTCATTGGCTCTTCTGTTGATGCAGTTTGAATTTCTGTAGGTGGCGCTCTTTTCTTTGTCTGTTCAGCCATGGTGGCTATCACTGCTCATGCTAACTAACCAGTTCTTCTGTTTATTACAAACAAACCTGAAAAGTAAAACGCATCACACTTGTGCAGCAAATTATTTTTCCCAGGCAAGAGCTCCTAGAAACCGGATGTTTAGAACAAGAAGTGGAAAAGCTTCATGAACTGGATAGGTTGGATCCACAGAACTTTCACGGATAGGACGGTCCTTCCACTGGTTGCCATGGTAATTTGCTAGTACCGCATAAAATGGAGATTATGGAATTTTATGGGTTGATTGCTATGGTGACAACGCAGGTCTGGACATTAAGGCTGTAATGTCTGTCACACTTCAGAACTGTTCAAACTGTCAAAACTCAACTAAGAGCTAACGTTAGCGACGGGTTTAACATGGCATTATCAAAGACTGTACTTCTCTCTGCTCTTCTAGTCAACATTAGTATATTAGCAATCCATAACAGCAAGGAGAAGGTCCTTTGGTCGTTGCTGCAAAAGTCTCGTCTCAGCGACTTGCCGTAAATCTGATTATACAGAAGCTAGCCCAACGGTACACCTAAAGATGGCTAAATGTTACCGACTGGTTGTGTGTTCTAGGTGGAAAGCAGTCCGGTTCCCTGGGATTTCCACCAGTGTCGTCGTATGAAACAGAAGCAGCCTGCCGACAGTCTTCCTGCTCTGATCAGCTGCTTCTTGTTCTTGGACGGCTGTGTGACCGTCTACACCGCCCCGCCGCAACACATATTCATTGTGAGTCCCATCCAGTCAGTCTGTATGTTGTTGCAGTTCCTACTAGTGGCCAATAGAGGTCAATAAGTCAGAAGTTACTGCATGCCCCTAAGTGGTCAACATATTAAACATGGCTGAAGCTTGTTGTGCTGCCGGATCCTTTGTGACTTGTTGTTATTGTTGTTGTGGCTGGACAGGTGCTGAATGAGTGGCAGCTTCCCGATGTGCCGCCCGCCTGCTGGGTCGTCTGTCTACTGCAGCTGGTCAGAAACCTGCATACCTGCGGGCTGCTGCATGGAGCGCTGCAGCCACACACGCTCATCTGCACACGAAGGTAGATGAGACTGTGTGTGTGTCTAACGTTCTCCATGGTCTTTTGTTCACTGAGGGAGTTTCGTGAGCCGTTGGTCCTTGAAACCTGCCAAAGTACAAATGAAGTAAATTTTCCTTCCCTTTTAATGTTAATTCTGGCAGTTTTTAGGTTCTGCACCACGATTAACGATATTTAAAATTAGTTTTACCAAACCTCTCAGGCTCATTCACTCCCTTCAGTTCCAAACAGCAGAGAGAACAACTGGAGACTTACTTCTGCCTTCTGCTTAGAAGCAAACGCACCACTTTGTCATTACTCGTCCCATTTCTACGTTTTCCTCTCTTCAACCAATAGCTAACGTTCTTTGGTTATGTTAGGACCCGCCTCCTGTCAGACACAACCCAGTCAAGCCAACAGACAAACCAAAGCAAGACTCTTCATCCATAATGTGTAAAATGATGAATATCCTGGTTTCGGTCTTCCAGTGACCATGATTCGTTGGACAGTGTGTTTCCTGTTGACTGGTCATCCTCGGTGGACCTGGAGCTCCAGCAGGAGGTGACATCAGTCCAACAGCTCCCCTCAGCCTGGAGATACATCAGCCTGGGCCTCCTGGAGCCGGCAGCCCCCCCACACCTGGTACAACCACCACACACTGACACGTCTGTCAGGTTAGATCAGACGGAGGAGTCAGGATGTTGAAACCAGGCAGAAGGCAGATTACTGCACTAGTGTCTTTTCTGTTCTGAACCAGTGGAAAAGTTAACTTTATTGTATTTCTGTATTTGGTTTGTTTAGGTTCACACTGACTAATCACAACCCAACCAGTTTTTGTAAACAAAAGTCACATGACTCACAAGTAGCTCATTTATTGGCGTTTTAACCTGTCGTCATGCTGGGTTAGAGGTTTTTGGTGGGAATATATACAGAAACATGTAATTATGTGTTGTAGCTATTCACTATGTGAAGAGAGGTTATTACCATCTTAGTCTAGTGACAGAGAAAACTGCTGAATATATGAAAAGTCAATACGGCTAACAAACACACAAAATAGGGAAGTAAAGTCAACATCACATCCAGTATATACTTTCCTACTCTATACAGCATAAATTACAAAATATAAGCAATGTAAGTATATGTAACTGTAACTATGCAATGTACCGTTCTGACTCTTGAATTTCACATCATACTCTTCCCCTCCTTGAAGTTTGATTTAAATCGGTAAAACGAGCAATCGTGTTTCACATTATAATGGTCACAATCGGGTGGAAAACACACAATTTCAACAGTAATTCTCCCCTCGTCGATCTACCTAACGTTGGCAACCCGGACGATAGATTAAGTTTTGGTTCAACAGAATTTAAGCATGGCTGCCAAAGCTAATGCGGTGGAGTGTACAAGATGTAAGGACACGTGTTGTCATTTGATAACATGAGGATGTCGGTCTTGGTCATGCTAGCATAGCTAGCAGCCAGTGTTGTGCAAGTTCACACTTCACAAGAGCTAGCTCAAAGTTCAGTTCACACAGATTAAAATGAACTAGTTCACGTTCATAGTTCATAATTTTGAATTATTAAAAGTTCACAGTCCCAAAAAATGAACTAGTTCACGTTCATTTCTTCAGTCGAAAAAACAACACTGCTAGCAGCTTCATACTGGATGTGTGTTTTTGCAAGACTTCTGCTTTACCCCCCCCCCC
>OMOT01057152.1:2209-13661 GCA_900312575.1 Acanthochaenus luetkenii | reverse complement strand
AAAAAAACAACAAACAAAACAAAAATCCAGATATCTCAGACAATGTATTATGATATAATCACATAGATACAAATTAAATAGATGGAAACGCCTTAGTAATACATTTCAACTAGAGACAGCCCATAAGCCTCAATGTGTCACGATTTGCTGTATAGTTCAATGTCAATATTGCGGTACCTCTTTTTACTGCAGCACTCATTAAGCAGTGTGTTGTACTGTATCAGAACTATTTAAAAATGCACATAAAAATAGGTCCCTAAATCAAAGCCATTGCTCCTAGGGCTGGAGTTTTGAAATGATATGTCATAATATACATTTATAATTTATGCACCATGCAGTTTCTTAGTGTTTTACATATAATACAAGAGCATTGATATTGTTTTGATTCATGTAGAAGTGTAAGTGTCAGTTATGATAAAAGCATGGCTTGAGGAAGTGTCATAATCAAAGTAAAAATATATTTGATACTGTGGTATCATGTGATTTTCCAATGGTATTTGGACAGTTTAGTTATGAAATTAAGTTGGTTAATCATGCCTAATAAAGCATGGTAGACAGATTTCACGTCTTTGTTAAAAAGTGACACTGTACAACAGCTTCCATGGCAACAAGTTCAAACCACAGTGAGATCCCCCTTACAACTCCCCCCACCCCATCCCTCTCATATATGTTACATAAATTCATTGCAAACAGGATGTAAAATCTTTAGAGGAATAAAAAGACAAAGATCACACTTTAAAGAGAAAATGAAAAGACAAAAGTGGGACTGGGGCAGGGGCAGGTTTAAATCATTGTACAAAAAACAAACAGCAACCCACCACAACCAAACACGTATTCTTGAAAAATCCATTGGAAATAAATTTATTTTTGCAGGTTGCACAGTTTATATTGAAATACTGGGTGAGATACACCAGTATGCCAAGGGACAGGGGAAGGGGGCAGAAAGATGGAGGAGAGGGATTCACTCTTCCTCTGTACATCCAAGTATCTCTGCACGTAAAGTGATCCTGCCGTACCATGACCAGGGAAGGATCCGGATGAGCCGAGCGTAGATGGGAGGATCTATCACATTCTTTCTGTGTGTGTCATTGTCAAAGTTTCCTTGGAACACCTATAAAAAACAGTAGACGTTTATGGTATTATGGAGCATTATTATTGGGATTCCACACAACCAGACCAGACAACACAGATGATAATGAGTCTTTGGTGGAGCCCCCATTATGAGGGCCGGATTGTATCATATGCTAATTGTTCATAAGTAGCACATTTCAGCATGTCTGCAAGTTAAATCTAGGACTTATCTTTTTAATGCCAGTTAGAATACCTCTGAAAGTGAATTGAAAGGCTGTAGTTAACAGTTTTCAAAGACTGTTTAATCAATTTAATTCAAGCTATTTGAAGATTTTTTTCAGGACCTCCAAACACCATGAAACGCTTTGGAAGTGAAAACATTTACATTTTTTCCCATGGTCCAATAATGTATTAGATCTATCGGTAGTAATTAACATCACATTGAATGTGATTCATGTTGTTGTTAAAATCATCAACTCAATGTGCGCAAAAGTGCTCCAGCACCGGCTATTTGTCTTTATTGGACAAACTTGGTGCCAGAGATCATCACTTTTCTGAAGTCGGGGGACGAGGAGTATGAGCAGCTGTCTGACGATGCTTGGTCAGGGGTAAATGTCTGTAAATGTGAATAGAAACTAAATATTGTGCATTGAACAGAAAATATCTGTAAATGTGAATATTATTCATTGAACTGAGAAACTAAATATGAATATTGTGAATTGAACAGATACTGTAAATATGAATATTGTGCATTGAACAGATGCATAACTGTCTTTCTTTGAGTGTACAGTATGTATGCATGTACATTGAGCCTGTTGTAACATACATTGCAAGAATAAATATGACAATGTTCAGTCTTACTTGTGATAAGTGTTTTTTTTGGAAGATATCGGAATGGTAGATCTCGGTGTACATTTTTGAATAAAAAGTTATCTTGGGTTTGAAAAGGTTGGTTACCACTGCCCTATCTGAAATTCCATCAGAATGCCATCCATCCATTTGAAGCATTATCATACTTAATATTATCATATTTGAACATAAATATTTAATCCCACCACTTTCATAAAACTTCATAGGCAGCTCCTAGATATTTAAGAGCTTTTAGACTAATCTTTCATCAACAGCGCAGGGGTTAACTATTTCCAGATACAAACAAGTGTAATTGTCATACTGGGATGCATACTCTGTTGTTGATTATTAGAAGCTTTGTGTGAGTGTGTGGTTAATCGACAGTAAAATTAAATATAATATAGAAAAATATGGGGACTGCTTCATTGAAGGATATGATCATTTCAATTAAACAGATATGATTATGACTGTGTAATTGGGATGTAATGGGATTCACTGTTGTGTGGAATGTAAAATCAGTGTTCCAAATCTAAGCACGTGCTGGACAGTATGGGTGTAGACCCTCCTAAGAGTAAGAACCCTTCAACTAATTGTCTTTAAAATAATCATGGATACAATTTGGATATGCCAGTTTGAATTTATTGACGTTATTACGTTGGTGATTCTGCGGTAGACCACTGAATTCTAGATGGCAGTGTTGGGCTTTGTTAGCACGGAAGTAATAACAACAGAAGTAGTAGTGTTTACATTCTCTGAAACGCACGTCTGGGATATTTCTTGCCGCAAATTCAGTAATTCGGTAATGTGACACAGGCCAATCACAGTTCTTTTTTTTGCATCGCCCTTCACGTAGTTCCATTTTTGGAGAGGTGCATGTCAGCTATGGCGGCAGTCTCTGCAGGCTACACCGGAAAGACCGTAGCTACGATGCAGAAGTATAAATTATTCTTAACTATTGCTAAAACACTTTGTTTTTTATGGCCCTGCACCAAAGATCATATGAGGGTTTCCGGAGGAAAACGTCATAGAACATATTTACAACTGTGAAAATGGTTACTTCTATGCTGCATGCATACATTTACATAAGAGTTACATAAGTTTGGTAACCAAGGCATGAGATATGTCCTGAACTCATGAAAGTACACAAACAATAAAGTTACTCAAGATAATCCTGAGATAATTTGAAAACGTCGAGATCAGTCGGCTAATGTTCCTTTTATGCATAGTATTTTAGTCAACCAGTTGAGCTTAAATTATAGCATTCTTTAACAAAATGTCTAATTGGCATTGGTAAAAAAGTGTTGGAATGCATGAGAAAGTTCAAAAAGAGCTGACCTTTTTGAATTAAGGGTCATTTTGAGGAAATCAATTGAGCATAGCCTTATTCGGTTTAGAAAAGCAGATAGCATGTATAAGGGATAATTTACTCAATTGTATAATTTCACTAGGCAAATACATTTTATCAAATTTGTTCCACAAATGGTATCAGTTTGTAGGCAAACACCATGGAGTGTAAGTGTCTTAATGCACTGTCCCACATAGTCTTGATGGATTTTTATGAGGCTCAAAGTTCAGTTTAACCACAAATATCACTTACATCATGTCTTATTACTGGTAGGTCTGAGACTCAATGCAGCTGAAAGGAATAGCATAAGGGTTCTGAGATCTATATGGACAGATAAATAAACTGCTGTACAACATCTGCAGTCTGATATGTCTAAGATTTCAGAAAATCTGACATTGGACATCTGCCTGATAAGTGATCCATTTTGAAGTGTGATGTAGCCTCCTTACTGAGGCAGAAAGGTGTGAGGAGTTTTTGCAGTATTTCCTTGATGAGGTGGAGAACAGTGCCACAGCACTGAGACTGCTCTCCTAAGTGTTACTAATGACCTCCTCGCTGCTGACAAAGGTGACTGATTTAAATCATATTTTCTGAATAGATATTCTGTTGTGCTAGGTAACTCAACTTCTTCTCATCTGAAATATGGTGTTCCACAAGGGTCAATCTTAGGCCCTATTATTCTCCATTTGTATGCTTCTGCATAATATTCACTTCCACTGTTATGCAGATGACTCTCAGATATACAGACCCATACATCCAGGTGATAACACTCTCAATAGACTCAAAGACTGCTTTTTAGATAATAAGTGCTGGATGTTACAAAATTACCTCCAACTCAATAAAAATACATCTGGGATTGTTGTATTATGCCCCCCAAACTCGATAAACCAGATTCATATCGATATCGGTAACTTATCCCCAAACATTAAGCTTGTAGCTAAGAATTTGGGTGTCGTATTTCATTCAGATCTGTGCTTTAATGATCAGGCACCTCCTCCACCCACCTCAAATTTACCAGAACACCCTACAGAGTAGACATATTGTCAGATTTTTTTAACAGACCGTGGCGTGACGTTCTCTCTACAAGCTGCGCAGAGGCATTAGCTGCAACAAAGGCTCACATTGAGCTCTATAACAAAATAATGAATTAGAAAACATGTAGGATTTTTTTTAGCTAACATATTCACTAAAGGCATAACTTATTGTTGCAATTGGTTAGCTAGAAGGCTAACTAGTTAAAATTGCTGCATAGCTGGTTGAGGACGAAGAGTCAAGTCTTTTGTGGGGGCGGGCATCACAGGCGGGTGAGGGTACAACACTGGATTGGAAGGAGGGCTATCAAACAACAACAAAAACACAGCCTCGGCCTGATCCTGAGTTTAAATGCAGAAATATCCAGCACGTGTGTGCCATAGCTGTTCACTTTGTTACAGTCACTAACATTCGGCAACCCCTGCTGATACATAGTAGTCATATTATTTTATTATGCAGAAAGATTACACATTTAACATTTGAAATGACACTGCCGTTATCATCCAAAATGTAAACAAATAAATATCCTGATGTAAAATGATCACCTACCACTAGAGTTATATCTAATTCTAACAGTACATTTGAAGATTATAAAAATTATTTAGTTTTATTTCAATTTTAACAATTTCTCACTCATCTGTTCATCATAGCGCTGCCCGTCTTAATATCATCTTACACATCATGATCATACATCATCCTTCCATGGAGCTGTAGCCACAGTTATGTTTTCCCTTTAACTGAAAGTGTACACTATCTACAAACTGTAACCACTAGAGTAAAATAACAGTTAGTTACACAAATAAAACGAGGCACTAATGCCATATTGCTAAACCAAATGGCCTATTTGCTCTTCCTCTAGAATATGTATAATGTAACCTTAATTACAAAGAGAAGAAATATGAATGTGCACACATAATATTCAGTATACAGTACTTAAAGTAACATGTGCATCTAATCATGACCATATATGGTTATTTGAAAGCTAACTTACCACACAAATGCAATAGTCTCTACTACTTTAATAGTCAACTCTTATGCCATCCAAAGTACTTACGCAGATAAAGTGTGTAATCTCATCTCATAATAAACATGAAAGTAGTTTTTATATGTTATAAGTTAAGCTTATAAACTGTGAGAGAATTACCATGACTAAGTAGCAAAGTGCATTATGTAAAACAGGATATAAGAAAAGTTGAGGGAATATTTAATTGAACTTGATTGACCTTTTGATGTTAAAGATTGCTACTTTCATTCTTAATCCTTGTAAAATATTAATCAATGAATAAATCCTTATTTCATTCATATAAAATGAAACCCACCCCAATGCACAATGTAGCCCCCTGAAGCCCAAACAAACAACATGTTTTAAATGTGGTTGCAACCATTGTAATGTTACTTTGTTTGTGTCTCTCTGTGCAGTGGTAACACATATCTGAACAGTGTCTTGGCTGTATAGTGTATATACTATTTATATCCAGCACACTTATCTGTTTACTTGGGTCCCTAGTGTTGTATTTGATGAATTGAAATGTTGGCCAATGAGCAAATATGCTAATATGTAGAATGTATATTTACCAATATGCTATTAAAATTAATTCTACAACACCATCCACAAGCATGTGTGGGTAATTTGTAATTATTCACAAGCACATATTAGCTTCTCTAGGTATGTTAAAATGCTCGTATTAATGCTTTTAGACCACTTTAGCTTGATGTGGCTGCTAGTTAAGAGATGGAATAATATTATAACTGAGACTTGCATTTTTGTGATTTAACCTGTGAAAAAACATCTAATACTTTAATCATTCTAATATATATTTTTAATACAACCAATCTTTATGGAGCTAGTTATTGTGTAAGTCTAAATAATTACTCATGATTCAGTATTGCTTTGACACTGGAGAAACTCAAGTCTCACATTATGTTTTATAGATGCAATAGATGATCTCAAGGGGCTTCTGGCTATGCAGCGGCTGTTGGATATATGAGATGTAATTGTCCCTGTCCCTGATCAGTGTGCAAGGTACTGACAAGTTATCAAACCTCTGGCTCCTCCACCTTGTAGGTAGGTGCGTGTGTGTTTCCATTAATATGACTACCGTACTCTTGTATAATTTTCTATTCTGTGCATGTTTCTATTTGGTCCAATTCTTCTCAGTGTTTTTGTTATTTACTCCTACTGAGAGCTAAAGGTGAGAGCATATAGCAGGTGTATTCTTTCTTTCCTTTCCTTGTGGCATATTTCTAATACAAACTAGTGCAGACCGGCTTTTCATCCTACAGCCTTTTTCATTATTTTCCTCCCGCAGTGAAACCCATTCTCTCCCCTCTCTTTCACCCTCCCTCTCTTTCTCATCTATATTGTAGCACGGTTCTTCGACTGTAGTCAGACAAGGTTTGCATCTGCAGACAAGCAAACAACACTACATCACACATCACATTGCCCTTTCTCTGTCATCCCCCCCTTCTCTCTTTGTGCTTTAATATCTATTTTCAGACTGTAACTGGCACAGAATTGTTGAATCTCATGGGTGTTTCAACTCAGAACAGTCCTTGAATATAATGAATCACTTTCCTGTCAATTTTGTAAAGATGTTAATTTAACACCCAATTGTGACACGGAGGAATTGCAGCAGAAGTCTGCACTCATCAATTGTTGGGTGACAAAAGAGAAAATCCTGCACTGTGAAATTATTAGACTTTAGATAACCCACTCTGATAAGTTTCAGGTTGATGAAGTATTTCAAATTTTAGACTGTTTTCTGTGAAATAGGTTGCTAGCTGGGTCAGGGTTACTTAGTCGTTGGCTGAAAATGAATGCACACTTCTGTGAGCTTTCATCTCTGTAATGTTAATACATTTTGGGATTAGCCGCAATTGGCTTCAGCATTTGACCATTGCAAGTAGAGCTGCATTTTATGATAGAGAATAGTTTCAGTCAGCCAATGGCTTTTCTGAAATTCTCTATTCCCATCTGGCTGTCTTAATTGTTTTTTTCTTTCAGTTAGGGAAGAACAAAATGTGCAAACAAAAACAATCCTGTTTTGTTGTTTATTGGAAATGTGTCATAGATATATATGTGCGTGTGTGGATATACTCATTCATTCTGCCTTGCCTGCTATGTCAAGCCCTATTTCTCAACTAGAATCTACCATATATTGAAATGATGCTGACTGTTCAGGGCGTTCACAGTGTAAGTGTTGAGCTTGTTCAAGTGTGACTGAAGTGAGGTTGATTTATATTGCATTTGATAGGTACATAAGAATGAAGTTAGAGATACATGAGCATAGTTTGGTTTTATAATGCATTTTATAATGTATTATATGTAACAATAGATGAGGCCCATGTTTCATCTCTTGAGGTCATATTACATTTACTGCTTTGAGGCAATTCACAGTTTTTATTTGATAGCTGTATACCCAATATATTCCATTTCAATCTATAGTGTAAGAATAAAGCTAGTGTGGAGGATACAACAATTTTTTGGGAGACCCTGCTTAAAATTCTACACATACAAACCATTCTATATTGACCTCTTTTTTCACATTGTATTTGATACTGTATTGTACAATTGAAGCGTATGACATTGGGGAAAGGAGAAATGGTGTATCACTTCCAGGAGTGTTGCCACAACTGTAATGTGACAACCAGAGCACACAATAGAGCAATATAAAAAGGCAGGATAGGAAGGCCATCAAATCAGAAGCTGATTGAAATATGACAAGAATCTATCCTGGCCTGTCTGGGGACCTGCACACTGTCGGAGGCAATGTCTCTAAAATAAACTGTCTGGAACAGGATATGTGAAGAATCATAATAAAATGAAAAATAATGTTACAGAAAATAAAATAAAATAAAAGGGATGGGTTAGGTGATGAAAGAAGACTGTATCATCATGACTTGCTGTTGTCATATGGAAGCGACAAAACCATATTGACAAACAATTTTGATTAATTGAAAACTATATCCTGTAAGGATACTGATACCATTATTGATACTGATACATATCAATACTCTACTCAATGCTCTACTCTATTGATGCAATGGAGTGTCACTGTAAGGTAGTGATCATGTATAGGTGATTGTCCACCCATCACTAGTTATTGCTACCTCGGATACATACCAAGCAGGTATAAGGGTGTCTGCTAATGCGTACCTGGAAGGGGTTGGTAATTGAGGGAGAGGGCTATGGTCATTTCCGTAGAGCGTACAAATATTAACAAGCTGCAATAGCTTTTATACACAACTATTGTAGTTCTCTCTGGTGGTCAGGTCAGTACAGGACAACAGATGGAGAGTTTAATTCCAAAATGAGATAGACACTATTTAAAAAATGTGACTCGCCAAGATTCACAATATGTACTTCTACTCTCAGTGAATGCATGCTTCTGTCCTTTTCTGCATGATTAATCCTGCGTCCTATTACGATTACCCGATTACCGATCTGTGTGCCTTCAGACTGACCCAGGAGCCCCAACTCCGCTCCCAAGCATTGATTTTCCAGGCTGGAAGAGTCAAGGGCATGCATTACTAGGGGAGCCCTTGTGGGCCTCTGGGGATGCACCACTAGCTATACTCCATTATTTAAACATGTTGCAGAGGTCAAGAGTGCAGGTCTCCCAGATCTCTCTGCTCTCTGCCCTCATGTTGCCCGAGCCGGCCCTGGTGACACCAGGCAATCTCAGCCCCCTCTTCAATGAGAAGTCAAGAGTGGCCTGCCAGCAAAGGGGAGGCAGTTGCACTCAATCAAACTCAAATCCGCAAGCTAACCACTTCTTCCAAGAGACAGGCATCATTGAAGCCAATCGAAGTTACCGGTAGTCTTAACCCTTATGTGAGTGTTAGATGCCAATAATGTCTAAAACTAGAGGGGAGGAAACTATGGCTATTAGTGGCTAATCTTAAGGTATGATTGTATTCACAGTCATCTAACATTCTGTTAACCTCTGACCTGGAGGGAATTGCAGGTTCCAATGGCTAATTAACCCTGTGGCACCTAAGTGGACCCATTAAACATGAATCAATTATTTTTGGTGCTTGATTGCCCCCATCTGACTCTGTACATATTGACACTCAGGAAACTGCAATGGTGCTGGACTAGGCAGGTAGTGACCAAGGTGAGCAAAGATCTTGCATGTGTACTTCAATTGTAATTATGGAGTGCTCTCCAATTTGTATTCTTCTAAAACAATGAAGTACATAATTACTTGTTTCAGTTAGAAGTGTAGAGGTGTTTGGGGTTTGTGTGTAAAGAGAAGGCAAACAAGGCATATCGCTATATGGATTTTGGTGAGGGATACTGTTGTGTGCCACTGTTTGTGCCTGTGTCTGAAGACATCTGTATTCTGACAGAGCCTCCTCTCAATCTAGATCTAACTGCCTGCAGCCTCTGCCACAAAGGAGCTGGAGGAGGGAGCTGAGGAGAATACTTACAAGCCTCTACCCCTGTGCCTGAACCAGACACCCAGACACACACACACACACAGAGTATAGCCCAGCCAAGCCAAACCTTGTGGTGTGCCTCTGGAGTCCAACAGCCAAATGTGTCCTCTAGCATTAATGGCTGCTTCAGTTGACTGCAGGGGGAAAACACCTCGAATAATCATATATCTCAACAGCCCCTTGGCTCTGTCTGGAGACAGACTGATTGACATTTTCAGAAGCCTTGCTAAACACGCCTGCCCTCTAATACAGAGCATAGACACTCGGATTGACTGCCTGTCCTTGGTGCTGCTCTGAAATATACATAAATACTGGGAACACCAGAGGGTAGGCTATGAATAGTTGTAGAAATGATTTGTGTCTTGTGTATAGGGATTTTAAAATCCACATTTGTAGTTGGACGAAAGTGCTCCCATAAAGTATTTAATCCTGAAAATGAGATGATTTTAAACACAAATGGCTCATCAGATGTCACCGGTGCTTTTCTCTATTCCCTTTCTCAGATGATGCTTACCAAACCATTGGAAGTCATCCACTACTCAGAATTGAGTTTGCTCTACTGAAAACCACGCTCAGTATTAGGTGGCCCATATCCAAATATCATCATGAGCGTTGAAATAATCAACTCCTCATGTGAGGAATTTGGAACTGTAGAAATTGAAAAATGTTTCCAGGCACTGGCTGCTAAACTGAGAGCATGAGGGCATAAACTGATATGTGGCCATTGGAGGGTGTTATGAGCCATGACAAGGTGCTGTCTGATCTGACTTGGAACTGTCATATTGAGCCCAACAAAACAAAAGCCTCTTTCAAGAAAACATTTTAAAACAGCCAATTTGAAGTTACCACATAAACTGTGCAAACTCCATTGCTCACGCTTTTGTGTGCATAGTAAGTTGTTAAGCCATAGATCAGGACTTGCATTACATTGCGTTACATTAGTCCACATTCTCATTGTATGATAACACACAGCGACTTCAAGCGATGCTGTTTGCTTATTCTATAACAGGCACGCATGTATGGATTCAACTGGATCCTGACTTCTTAGCTGTCCAAATTCAAACCCTCACCAGTACATGAATAGGCAGAAGAGGTAGTGCTTATCGTTCAATAACTCAGCAGAGAAAAGTAAACACTACCTCTCTTGCCACCAGCCCTGCGCCTCCTGCCTTCCTGACATCAGCAGAGGGGCTGCTGGAGCCCTCCACTGGTCTCTGTTATCGTGGCCGATTGGAGTGGACGTGCGTACTCTGTTGAAGGGCCGTAAACATGGTTTTCAGCAGAGCACTGGCCAGGCCTGGTTGACAACTTGGTCTTATCTGATCCCATACCCAGAGAAGGGCAAAGAGGGAGACCAGGCAAGCTCCGCTGGAGCCATGGATGAGGAGAAGCTGACAGAAGTGGAGTGGATACAGACACGGCCCAAGATGGACATTTTCACACTTAGCAATACCTGTCTTTTTTGTCAATTGCTGTTTTGTGTTCGTTTGTCACGATTCTGTCCTTCCTGTCCATTTTTCTGTTCATGCTGTGTCTCTCTATACCTAGAATGTCCCTTTCCTTTGTAGTGTGATATATAATAGAACTTCCCCAAAGGTATGCATTTTGATTCCACTGTATTTTTCACTGTGAATGCTCATCATTATGATTGTGTAACACTTTCAGTTAATCTGCTGGCAGACGTGGCTTAAACTTGTACAACTTGTGTTATGA
>OMOT01057086.1:3864-15140 GCA_900312575.1 Acanthochaenus luetkenii | reverse complement strand
TCAGCTAAGAACAGGATTTAAGAACACGAAAGAGTCTTAAATCAGCCAGACTGGAGTGCGCCATGTTCTTAAGGGATGAATTAGTGAGAAATCATGTGTTCACATCAATTCTACAGACATCCTCGATTTAAATCCAATATATATAATAATAATAATAATTTATCCTTTATTGTCACACACATGCACAGAGCACCGCACACACTTAGTGAAATTATTCTCTGCATTTAACCCATCACGGATCCCCCCCGGATACACACAAGTAATTGCACAACACACACATGCTAGGGGGGTCGGAGCAGAGGGCTGCCATTATGGCGCCCGGGGAGCAGGTGTCTTTGGGGTTAGGTGTCTTGCTCAAGGACACTACGACAGATTTATCCCCGGGAGGAGCTGGACTCGAACCGCCGACCTTGCGGTTGCGGGACGGGAGCTCTACCTCCTGAGCTACTGCCGCCCCTTAGCATACAGGACTGGTAGATTGGAATATGATTTAACGCACAGACTGGTTATCTCCTCTGTTATTCCTCCGGATCACGGTTTATGTGGCTAAGTCCTGTACAAGAGTCTGCAGATAATGCAGTCAGGGTTCCCGCGGCTCCTTAAAAAGTCTTAAAAGGTCTTAAATTAAAATCATGGAAAATTAAAATCATGGAAAATTAAAATCATGGAAAATTAAAATCATGGAAAATTAAAATCATGGAAAATTAAAATCATGGAAATTAAGGTCTTAAATTGGATGCGTTTAAGGCTGATGGAGAATTTGTCCCTAGCAGTGAGTAGCCTACTGTAAAATGTCCAATAGTGTGTATTTGTTTGAATAACTTAGTATTAGACAATGAGAGACTCCGCCATTAATAGAATATTGACATTACGTTTACGTTGGCGTCTGTCATCTGAGAGGGTTAAGGTTATTAGCATTGTCGTCAGTCAAGGTTGCTAGCTAGTTAACAAGCTAAGGGATGAGCAAAGATGGGAAATGCCAGTTCAATGACAAATGGTTGGAGGAAGATACGTTTCGGAGGTGGTTGGCGCCGGCAGGAGACCGCCAAGAAGCAAGGGGCAATTTATGCAGACAGACTTTCACGTTAGGGACCATAGGGGTGAAAGATGTTGAATCCCACATGAAATCTGAAACGCACCAGCGTTATGTAGCGGTAACCAGCGGGGCTGTATTGTTTGCATGTAGCACACCCGAAACTTAGTCTGACTCGCTCGCAACTTCTCAACAGTCGGCATTGAGCTATTTTGTGTCACCGCCAGAAACAGATATAGATAGAGGTGCTGTGGGTTCTTCAGGCACCATTCATTCAAGTTGAATAATGACACACGGAGCGTCTTTGCCGCTATGTTCCCTGATTCTGAATATGCAAAGTCGTTTACCTGTAGTGAAAATAAAACCGCCTATGTCGCCAAATATGGCATTGCCTCGTTCTTTAAAAGAGAGCCTCAAGTGTCCAGTGTAGCGTTAGCCAGTGAGCCTCAGCAGCTCCCACAACAACATCAGGGATAGTCGACCTCCGGACGAGTGTCTGGGTCTACGTCAACCCTAAAAGTGGAGGTGCTTTGGACGCTAAATACTGTAGCTCAACACCAATCCTATAACAGCAACGATGGCATAGGTGAGCTATGTTTGTCTAATTAAAGGGTTGTTGCACTGAAATAGAAACTGCTTAGATGGCAGGCACTGGCTGTTTGACCTGTAGTTCTTCAATTTCTGTGTAACCTGTGAAAAAAAAATCACATAATGTTTGAGAAGCGAGTCAGGCCCTGTTTTGACTTTGAAAACAACTTTCTACTCAGTCATTCAAAAGCTGAGACTGGATCAATGCTCTGAAGTAGCTTATATTGAGCTCATTGCTGTTCATAAGATAAAACATGATTCAACTTGAATGGTCCCTGTGGGGAAATTGTAAACATATGCAACCAATAATTGGTTCTACCCGTTAGGTAGAATGTAAAACTGGCATTATGAAAGTAGGGGGGAAATAGTTATTGGTGTGTGTGTGTAAAATAACAGCAGAACATACTAAGATTGTATGAAGAACATCACATTATATATACCAATATACTAATACGTTTTTTATACTGCATATATACAGTCAGATTTCCATATATTTCACGGCCATACTGGTGAAATGGGTATTCAATTAGATTTTAAGTGGTCATTAAAAGGTCATAAAAAGGTCTTAAAAAGTCTTAAATTGTCTTAAATTTAACTTGTTGAAACCTGCAGGAACCCTGGAAGTTGTCCCTGCACTTACTGCCTGTACTAGACATGTCAAATCAGTGTCACATTATTTAAGCACATGCAATTTAGGTAACATCACAGAAGCTGGTATCCCTTAAAACAGAGTTGTATTCAATTTTAATGAAAATAAATATGTGTACATGGACCATGTGGTTCAGTGTTGTGGTTGTTTGGATCTGTTCTTTGCAACAAACATGACTTATTCGTAAACCACACTCACTCAACATTTAAAACTGCATTTAAAGACCAAATCTTCCTAGTTTAGGTTTGTACCCAAAATCCACACATTTATAAATAAGGGATATGTGTTTTTAACGTCCTCTCTGTGTGTGTGGGTGTGTATGGATAGCTATAAGCCTAAATTATATTTTTAACCTACCATCATCATATATCTTTATTATTCAAAACACCTTGGTTTAGTGTGTTACGTATGGTTCTATGTTGATTTCACTAGTAGAGCTACTGAAATAGTTTTTACTTAAATTATTAATCACCTGTATCTGATTTGTATAAAAAATTGTTTGTCAGGGTGGAATGAGCTCCTGATTGCCTCCTTCTCCCATCGCTCCATTGCTTTGAAGGATGGGGTTCTTCTGGCCTCTGAGCTGCATAGGGACAATGCACACAGTGCAGGAGTTGCGGCCATTTTTGACAGGTACATCGATAGGGCAATAGTTAGTATTCCTAAATGTAATGCATCTCTGTGTAGTATAATATGGCTAATATCTGCACAATATCCAACTTTATTTAACCCAGGGAGAGTGTACAGAGTGCAGAGGTGGGCGCCATATTTGACAGGTAACCTTTCTGTGATAGTTGATTTTACACCTTTTTATTCTGACTGTTTTAGCAATTGATGCATTTCATATTTGCGACCTTTTTTTAATCTATTTAGAGTCCTTACCGAGCTCGTCAGTAAAATGAGAGATATGCAAATGGATAAGACAGAGCTTGGCTGCCTCCGAGCCATCGTCCTCTTCAACCCAGGTGCCTGATATGACTATGCTGATATCTAATTAAGAAATATGTTAATGATTTTAATGATGGAGGTGTTCTAGGGTTTCCAGTCCTTGTGAGAGTATTTTTGTATGTTGTCTTGCAGATGCAAAAGGGCTATCCAACACCAGTGAGGTGGAGCTTCTTAGAGAGAAGGTCTATGCGTCACTGGAAGCCTACTGCAAACAGAAATACCCAGAACAGCAGGGAAGGTAAAAGTCCTGAAATGGTAGTACCAGCTTAGTGTACACAGATGGCCATTTACTGTATATTCAGGATGCTCTTTTACTGCAGCCATATTGCACCTTTATGCAGTGTCATTGATGCATTGTATAACTTTATCATGTCCAACTCAATTATATCTTCTTTGCTCCTAACAGGTTTGCTAAGCTCCTCCTTAGACTGCCAGCACTGCGTTCCATTGGCCTGAAGTGCTTGGAGCATCTCTTCTTCTTCAAGCTGATTGGTGACACACCTATTGACACTTTCCTTATGGAAATGCTTGAAGCTCCCCATCAGTTGTCGTAGATAGGAGCTGTGTACTGTGGTTAGGGTTAGATAGCTGAGGTCTGGGAATGTGCTGGAGTGGGACTGCACTTTTAGTTCTTTTGAGATTCGTCAATTTGTCTCACTGCTGTCTGGGTTACACTATTTTAGTGCATCACAGATTTGCTCTTTAGACCAAACCCAAGACTTGCCATGATCTACAAGCTGGTGCTATATATTGAAATAACTTCATGAGAAACGAAGATAAAAAGTATTTTTAAAAGAAGTTCCCTTACTGGAGCTAAAATTTGGATATACATTTTTATATAACTGTACGCTTTTTAGACACCCCAAATGATAAGCTTCAATTATGTTTGTCCATGATCTGTAAAACCTATTTTTAAGATGAAGGCAACCTGGATCATGGGTATGCAGTACGGATGTAGTCTTTCCTCCTATAATTTGTAATTCAAACCAGATCTTGGAAAAAGCTAAATGTTTTATTGTAAATTGGTAAAAGTATAGTACTGTACCAAACACTCACTGGGTGCTGTGTCCAACCATAGCTCCTAGTGTATTTGTATCCCTTTCAGATGCTAAAAATGTAACATCCTAACAGTGAACTTGGGATAAAAGACAAGTGGGTGGTTGAAACTGAACAAGGCCAGACTTGTATGTGTTGATTAGCTTTATGTATCTGGTAATATACAATTACTGTTGTTTACTTCTTTGCTGTTTTGTAAATCTAATCACTTTGCAGTTAATGATTAGACTGCGCTGCACACTTGCTATGTACTATTTCTAAAACATACTATTGTGAAAATGTCTGACCAGGAAATGGTCAAGTGTCCGTTGGTGCTATTTGAGAGATAATTTGACATTATGCAGTGCAGCCATACACCAAACCACAAACGTAAGAAATTATGCAAAAATGAAAATCCCTGTATGTTTAAAATGTAGCAATACAAAATGTAAACTGCATAAGCTCTGCCTGTTAGCCTTTCAGGGGTTTTACAAAGTAAATCATTGTCTGGTGGAAAGGGAATACTCCATTGTGTAATTTATCTAAACAATTTTAAGGTACTGTGCAAAAATAATTGTTCAGGGAAAATGTATATTGATAAATTTGAATAACGAGATCAGGAGACAAATTATGTAATTCTTGATATGTGCCCTTGTTTTTAGTTTTCAGCTAAAAAGAACATGTCTTGGGTTGCACTGGATTTGCTGAGACTCATTCAGCTGAATCTTTAATTTTTCATTTTGTTGTTGCTTTTTTGGTGCTTAGTTGTATTCCCCCCCCCCTTCCCTTTAGGTAGCTGTCTTGTTCATTTTAAAGTTTCTGCAATTTATTAAAAGCAAACCATAATCACATTTAGACCCATAACACCTGTGCACATATAGGAATATTAAACGAGACCAAATGAGTTCTGTATGATGACCATGCGTAAACATCAGATCAAGTGTATTGATATATTTGTCATCAACCTCCATACACTCTAGAACATTAAGTGACTCGAAGCATGGGTTGTGTGGACTAAAAATAAACAGGCTGAACTTTCTCTTGTTTCCTGGTTTTTTTCCTAACAATGTTAAATGTGATAAACTTTAGATGAGAACATTGTGACTTTTGCGGGTAAAACAATGGCAATGGAAAGATGATCAAAATAGATAGTCCAAAGATGTTTTTTATGAGCCTTTTTATTGTAGTTATGTTACATAGTTTTTGCTGTGGTCATAGACGCAAGAGAAGCCTGGGTTGTATAGCGCTTGTGTCCAAGTTCCACAGTGACGTTATGGCACAGGCAGCAATGTACGTGGTGGGCTAATTTCAAATTGGAGGAAAACATTTAGAGCACAATGAAATCAAAGGCTTCTGAGGGATTCCACAGGACTAGATGGTAAATTTCACCACATTTGTTCACTTACATGTTTCAAGTCTGCAGTAAAAACGTACAATAACACACAAACAAAAACTACAGCTCTGAGAATCAAAATGAACTTCCCTTCATATCTAGCGGAAGTGAAACACATCTGTAGACATCTTTTTAAACCATGCATGGCTTGGTTTGCTTAAATTATACTTAGAATAATACTGCTTTTTGTCTATAATACACTATTCTACACACCTAGCAAAAAGAAGATGAACATAAAGACATTGTCATGACATTTACATAATTTTACAGCATTCTCCTATAATATTACTTTACATATTTAAGTATTTCTGTCTCTTTTTTTGGACAAAACTCAGTACAATCTGAGAAAAAGGATGAGTTCTCCCCCATAACCTAAGTTCTACTTTTCTTCTGATAGAAGTTGCATGCTACACATTGTCTCTAAGGTGCTGAATAGTTTTCAGTAAATTCTCAAGAAAAATGTGAAACAAATATGTGCTGCTGGTGCAGTTTAATGCGGCTTTATCAAGATGACGTGCTAGGTTCTTATTTTTCACAATGACTGTGTTTCCATGATAGTGAAAATTTGCGAGTGGGTAGAATTATCTTGCAACTTGCAAACAATTACGTAAACTGGAATTATGCAAGTTATCATTTTAGCCAAGGCCATTCCAAATTTATTAATAGCGCAATGAGCTCAATAATACTCAAGAAACAGACCTACATAATTACAGAGAAGCTTTTAAAATGCAGGTTCACCCTCTCTTTTACTTCATTTCAGAATTATATTTGAAAATAGATTAATTATGGAGATTTGCACATGCGCGTCCGGATGACTAATAATCACATAACTCCTGTTGCTCACATTCGAAGTTCAAGAAAATAAAAAATAAAAATACATCCTCTACAAATGACAAAACGAAATCTCCAATGATGCCAGTTGAACTACACATTAATTTGGCCTGGCCTAATGCGGTATATTTGACCAAGGTCTTGACTAGTGTGGAAAAAGCTCAGAGGAAATGCACACCCAAATTCTACAGTAAGGCAACAGGATACAGCTAATGTGCATAACCAATCCTTAAATCGACATAAATAGGTTAAAGCTATCTTTATAACAAACTATTTGATCCAAGACATAACATTGAAATAACAGAAATTTTGCCAGGACAACACGTTAAAAACACGGGTTAAAAATGACAACAAATCACAGTTTTGTGAATGATGTACATTGCAATGTTAACCTTCTTGCAGACTGCACATCTGTTATAGTAACATTTTCTTGATTATATGTCCCTGAAAATGTCTTAATAAATAAATGTCTCTGAAAGGCACTCTTAAATTTGCTGCTCATAGTTTCTATAAAATAACCATATAGCGTAATGAAGATTGCTCACCTGTGACATTGCTCCTGCCTTTCCTCGACTAGTTCCAACTCTTCGGTCATATTAGAAGAACGACCATGGAGACAATGATCCGCATCAGTGACAATAGTTCACATAATGCAGCATGTTTACATTTGTTTAGGCTAAAAAAGAAATTTGCATGATGAGCATCAGTCTAAAACTAGTGGTATCGTCAGTCTTACCCACAGTAACTGAACTGTTTGCAGTAAATCAGCATTCTCTTTCTCCACATCTGTCTGTGTCCTTAAAAAACAAAAAACGTTTGCCCTTTTCCTTAAGATTCCTTATTATCCAGCAAAATTGCAGACTTTTGACGAAGCATTGTATGCACATCTGCAATGATGGACATCATGAAAAAAGTGTGCTACTGTTTAATTGCTGGTTAAACTGTATATTGTATTTTCAAAGTCAGATGTCTGAGTGGTTCATCAGTGTCAAGGATTTCACATTCCCTCGATACCCAACTTCTACATCCAGTGCAATTATTCCTCATCTGCGCACCTTCTTGAGCATAAATGAATATAAACACAAAACTACCACAGTAGTATATAACAGAACAATAACCTCTGCACAAAGCCATATAATTCAAATAGATAGACGGCTGACACCAAACCCAAGCAAACAGTTAGTGGAGAGCTTAGTGTCCGTACCAAGCTCTGTACCGCAGACTTCTCCGCCCTTTGGATTCAGTCAAGGCCACAGTGATTCAAGCACAATGCGTCCAACTCTTTTGATGGCTTACAAAAATAGCGCTTTTGTGTGGGCGACCTATGTCGTGTTCGTTCAAAGGGTGATCGCGATTAAGCCTTGCGAGTTCAGATCAACAACGTTTGTCCAGCAACAGCAAAGCTTAGTGGTTTGAATGCGGCGCTCCGTTCCTGAGAGTGGAAGATCAGTCTACTGCCCTCTCTGCCTGTCAGCACATGGAAGAAAAAAAGAAGAAATCTCGTTGAGCCTTTTCTGAACCTCTGTAACCACTCTCTTCAGGAAGCGCTCGTGTCAAGCCTGTGTAAACCAAATGCATGAAGATGAGATCAACTCATCGACGCTGGGGTGGGGGAGGTGGGGGGTAGTGCCAAGCCACAGTGGAGTGGGTTGCCAGGTCGGGTGTGTGTGCGTGTGAAGGGCAGTGGAAGGGCTTCCAGATGTCTTTATGTCCAGTGGGATCCAGGTCCACCTCACACCTGCATCTCTGAGCCACTGGACAAGCCAAGAGCGTTGGCCTCCTCCGTCGTCAAACCGTTCTTCAGTGTCCTTCGCACTGCGCAGCAAGGAAGGAGACAAATGAAAGGGAGTAGGAAAAAGAGTGAGGGAAATATAATACAATGACGGGAGCTTTTGATAGATGTATCATTATCGTGTTTGTGCGCTATGCTTTTTACGATCCTCTTGGCTTGTGGTCTTAAGCTGTGCTTGGTAATTAATTATGTCAATACTCCAATCATGGGACAATTTGCATTAAGTGCATATACAGTTCACATCAACTCACATGATTTGCGGTTGGCTCGGGACCTTCTCCTCTCACGAGGTTGTGTCCGCTGGCTGGGCCCCTGAGTGGCTGACCTAACAATTCTCTCCATGATGTCATCAGCTGTATCGTCTGTGCAATTCACCGGGTCGTCATTTGTAGTGCACCATGGGGGAATACGCCCTGACAAATGAGGTCAGAATGGATAAGAAAAGAAAAGGCTTATTGTATAGAAAGGCCAAGTTAAAGGAAACGCATATCGTATTCTTTAGGAAGGATGAACTTAAACGTTTGAGGTAGAATTATTTCGATAAAACTGACTGCCTAGTGGCTAGTGAGGTCATCCCTCTACTGGACAGATGATGATGATGATAGGGCAGCTACTAATTATTATTTTGATTGATTAACTAATCTATCGATTATTTTTTCGATGAATCATTTAGTCTATAAAATGGTCCAAAAATTATGACAAATGTCCATCACAAGTTGCCTAAAGTGATGTCTTAAAAGCGAAACAATCCAAAGTAATCATTTTATTATGACATGAAAGCGAGAAAAGCAAGCAAATGGTAACATTTGTGAAGCTGTAACCAGCAAATGTTTGGTCGTTTTACTTGGTGAATAAATTATCGATCATTATCCAAATTATAATCAATTTATTTGCTGTCGATCAGCACTTTCAGCACTAGATGACGATCACGCAAACATCAAAGCTTTGTAGGGGCTATTTGAGGTCGAGTCCGACATGTGTATGGTGGCGGCTGAAGGACACTGACCTCTCGTGCCGCTGGCCCGGGTGCGTGAACGAAGGCCAGGCACTGTGGATGTCCCGCTCTCGCCGCCCTGCAGGCCACTCCTTAGTACAGCCTTCATGTTCTCATGCTCCGCTGCAGCCTCAGCATACTGGATACCCTGAGGCTGGCTCTCCTGTCCACCTGAAGAGGCTCCACCAAACTTACCGCTCTGCAGGGACGACGACAGACAGGAGAGACAACGGAGCCAAAGATTATCGGACTTTATGAGTAAGAGGCGGTAAAATGCACGGCCATGCTCGTATTCTGACAAAACATTAGGACAAGCTCAAAATCTCAAAATGGTCACCCTGGTGAATCGTTACTAGTAGCACGGCAACCTCCAGCCTAGAATAAGAAAGATTAGTCATTTCAAAGCGTCACGTTTCGAATTTGAAGACGTGGTTTCCTCTGTGTGAGTAATGATCACATCAACAGACACAGATTGGTATCAGTTAACTACTTCCCCATTGTTGAGAGTGAGCTGAGTTGACCATCAGGTTCTCACGTGGACCTCATTCAGGTTCAACAGATGAACCCTGAGTCCCCCCCGAGGTCCATTACCCAGGATTCATTTCTACCAGGAAGCGCTGATCCGTAGACGGTGACTCCCTCCAGTGTGATTCACTCGACAGCCCCACAGACCAGCATGCAACCGCCTCCCTTTCTCTCCCTGTCATCGCCTCCTTGCTTCCTCATTCACGTGGGCTCACACACACGCCGAGCCTGTCAATCATACTAATGACTCATCTTCCGTTCATTTACTCATAAATACATCAGTTACTGTTGGAAGTTATGACGACGTCGTGGAAAAAAAGGATTCCACCAACCAGATAAACATCAAACGTCAGCGTGACTTTGTAGTCTGGTTCAATGTTAGTCACACCATTCCCATGCACGTGTTCACACGCAAAATGATCCCTACCTCACCGTCATCGTCATCCTCACTCTACAGAGATAAAGATGAAGAAATATAAAAGAAGTGTTGTTATATGAGGCGTTACATTTGCTGATATATCGCTGTTGTCAGGTGAAAACGTTGCATCTCCAAAATGTCGGGTTTGTCTAATTGGTTTTGAAAAGGTTTCATAAACCCAAGCGCTGTAAAATGTTCTCAAGCCACGGAGGAGCATGTGACCCTTCAACTGAACTTAGAACGTGAAAATCACCAAAATTGGAGTCACAACGTTTCCACCCTGCATCGGCGACATGATACACGATACATATGAATAATACACGAATAAAGAGATGATTTTTAAGGGGAAACAAACACATCTATGTATAACTACACGTCTCTGTAAGGAGAGCATTGCTATGGTGTTGAGCTTGTTATTCCTCCTACAGGGACATCCAAAGGTTTGAGTTTTCACACAGTGATTGAATTAGGGTCCCTCTGAACAGAGAGAGGCCCCGCCAAGGCCCGGCTGTGGATTCACTCCGAGCAGCAGGCTCCCGGGGGTTTAAGGGATTTTAATCATGCAGGGAGGTGTTTGGCCTGGCCTTAGCCTGCTGCTGCTACAGAACGGGATACACCGAAAACAACTCAGTGATTTGTTGTTACAGTAACCTAACAATAATACACGCGAGTATCGAGGAACAGTGCCGATGTCATTGCAAATGTATGCGGTGTCTGAAATGAGACTGCGCCATGAAATCGATTGAGAGCCCGTACAAGCTGAGCGACGACGAGGATCAGGGAAATGGAGAAAGTGTGACCATCGCACTTGGTGGAGACCACTTACATCTGTAATCATTTTCCCTCTGGTCTTGTTCCTCTCTCGGTGGTTGGCCCTCTTCTGTTTCTGTTGCAGCACACGCTCTCTTGTGGTGCGATACTCCAGGGCAAATTCACTGAGGATCTTGCTGAAGCGATGGATGCTGACCTCACGCACTGTGTAGGTTGGATGACCCAGGAACAGCAGAAAGGCATGAAATCTGCATGCAGTGAAACATTGCACCACTTTACTGGAATCCATTGGTGGTCCA
>OMOT01057067.1:7288-22285 GCA_900312575.1 Acanthochaenus luetkenii | reverse complement strand
TGAAGACTAAAGACTAAAGACTAAAGACTAAAGACTGAAGGCTGATGACTGATGACTGAAGACTGAAGACTGAAGACTGAAGACTAAAGACTAAAGACTAAAGACTAAAGACTGAAGACTGTAGACTGAAGACTGAAGACTAAAGACTAAAGACTAAAGACTGAAGACTGTAGACTGAAGACTGAAGACTGAAGACTAAAGACTAAAGACTAAATACTAAAGACTAAAGACTAAAGACTAAAGACTAAAGACTAAAGACTAAAGACTAAAGACTGAAGACTGAAGACTGAAGACTAAAGACTAAAGACTAAAGACTAAAGACTAAAGACTAAAGACTAAAGACTAAAGACTAAAGACTAAAGACTGAAGACTGAAGACTAAAGACTAAAGACTGAAGACTGAAGACTAAAGACTAAAGACTAAAGACTAAATACTAAAGACTAAAGACTAAAGACTAAAGACTAAAGACTGAAGACTAAAGACTGAAGACTGAAGACTGAAGACACCGGCGTCCTGAATGCTACGTTTGATGTCGACTTTTATTTAGAAATGGCTTCCAGCTCGAAATATATTTCGGACAATTCTTCCTTCGTCGTTGCTCTCTATTATAATTCACACAAAAAAAACCCCGACAAGATCAAATGTGGACTCACTTCGGCTAAGTGCTACACCTTGCCATGTCCAATTGACACCTATGCATTTGGTATGTCTTCTGAAATTAAACCACCCTCTCTGTACAGGTTAAGGATTGTTGCTGACAGAATTTATAGGCATTTAACTTTGCTGCCCAAATGTTATATATTATAAAAGAGCACCATCCTCTGGATTAGAGGAGTCATGGCAGCTGGGGAACTTTTTTGTGTGGTCGGCATCATGACCATGAAATTCTCATCATTCCAAGATAAAGGCAACAGTGGTGCCTAAAGGGGGTAAAGAAAAATAAAAGCACCAATAGACATATTGCAATAACAAGGACTTGGCTTAGCCTATTTTTTCTAGAGCTTCTGAGACTTTATTATCATGGACAGCTGACATTTTGTTGGGATGAAGTGCAACTGAATGCAGCGAACTACCCTCGCAACAGCAAGGAAGATAAAGCGGCACGGTGCAGAAAGAGTGTGGGGACATTTCAGGAGTGAGATAATAAGAAGCGCCTGTGTGGGACATGATGCATCAGCAGAAGCCTTCTGCAGATACTTCACAACTCGAGGCTGTGAACCATTTACACCTTCTATTCACGGCAGCCATGTGCCATTTCACTTGACCTTGCTTTAAATAACAGAAGCTAAACTGTTTGTGTTTCTAAGGTGATTTCAGTTTTGTCATGTTTTACTGTCATCCTACTTGGATGTATGCCTAATTTATATTTTTGGGGACCCAACTTCAATCCATGGTGCCCGCTGATCATGGAATTTTGAGAGGTGTATTCTATATCAGGGATTTTCTTATTGATCACTTTACAGAAATATGCCTGAATGTATTTTACAACTTATTTCACACATTCGTTGCATTAAATGGTGGCTTTCAGCTTTTTCTCTCCACAGCAAGCCCAACTGTAGTGGGAACCAGACTGTTTCCCTCTTTACAACTTCTCAGAGTTGAAGAAAGAAAAAACAAAAAACAAATTGTTTAGGTCGTGGAAGTGCTCCGCTTCCTTAGTTATGTAAAGTCATGAAGAACTCATAAACATCAGCGCCACAGTGGAAACCCTGTCAATCGTAGGTGGTAGATGCAGAGAATCTGGGTGGAAATAAAAAAATAAAAAATAAAAAATGGTTTGTTGGTGGGGTCAACGCCCATGGGGCAAATTATTTGACAATGTAATTTGTGTTGCGTGAGTAGTGGGGGAGATTTGAACCCTATCCACCAAATTGAGTTGCCCTCGGCCTTACAGTCTCTGAGGTGCAGATTGGTTTAGGGCAGAAGAAGAATGTGTAATACAGAGAGTGGACAAAATAACAGAAACACCTAACAATATATGAATAGCAAGTACCCAACAGTCTCGGCAACACAGAGCCGGATCCTGAAAATCGGACTTGTGAGATGAAGTACCTAATAAGCAGTAGAGCCACACTTTGCCTCAGAAAATCTTCCTTGGGATGCTGTGACACACGTTCGGAACTACAGTAGGTGTAGTGGGATGTCGGACCTTTCTTGGAAATCCACTTCGCTCTCTGCGCGCCAGAACTTCCCATCGAGGTCCAATGCTGTTTCGATGTTGTGATTGGGGAGGACATGGAAGGCATTTGACTTCATCCTGGTGTTCATTGTTGAGTAGTGTTTATGGGGGGATTGTCATCTTGGACTATGGGACCATCGTGATGTGACAGATTTTGCTCTATAAGGTGTATCCGGTGTAAAATTCCTCGGCCATTATACAACCAACCAGAGCAATCATCAAACCTAATGACTCCCACTAGATGGCGGCCCTTACCATTACAAATTCACCACCGTGTGCAACTTTTCCCCATTACTCAATGGTCCAGCTTTTGTGCCTCTCACACCAGCTTTCTTCATTGACCTTGGATACGTGTTTTCTGAATGGCAGCCCTGCCATACTGTAGATACCAGCTTTGTGGCGCTTTGAGGCTGTGTCACAGAGGTGTTGATCCAATTCTGTGGCCGTAGTTTCGTGATGCGTCTGTCTATTCTCACATCAGCAGATATCCAACTGCCCTAGAGAGAGCCATGGTAGGGACCTGCTTTCCTTCAGAACAGTTCAGGTATCTGGGACCCTGCGGGACTCGTCACAGCCGCACACCAGCAGGTTGTCAGGAAAGCCAGAGCCAGTGTCCCCTTCATCTCCTTCATGGGGAATTAGAGTTTCTTCCCTCTGGCACAATGCGGCGAGAAACTCTTTTATTTCCCGTGCCATTAACTTGTTAAACTGCTGTTTTATGGATGTTCTTAATATATGACTCTTGTGTTTTGTGTTGTGTGTCATGTACTTCTGTGTATTTATGTTGTTTCTGTTGTCATTTGTGTCATTGTTTGTGGTTTTTGGGCTCATAGACTTTGATCTGCCGTAGACTGGCCACACCAGTATCACATTTTATAAGTCACTTTTATAGACTGATATTTTATTAATTGTCCTTGTGCAACTTTTTGTATTTTCTGCCTTTTTGGTTCTATCTTTGTTTGTATATTCTGTTTTCTCTCTTCTTTTTTCAATGTTCTAGATGCATGATAAACTACTGTTCCAATTGTCTGCACACTTGGTTAAGTCACCATCATCCGCTCCACTTTGGGGTCTCTCATTTCCAACTCTCATATGATGCTCTCTAGGAAATGTAACTATCAACATTACATGTGGTGTAGTGGCTTATACCATACAGTTTTATATGTTATATATTTCCCACCTCCATCCACTAGATGGCAATAGAAGTCAACCAATCCATCCCTTTCCTTGTTAGCTCCCCTTTTCTGATGACTCTCACCTTGGTCTTTCTTTTCTTACCACGACCTTGCGGATTTTCACAGAGAAATGATTCCAATCACAGGACGCATCCAAGCACCTGAAAAGTACTGACAAGTAGATATATGTTGAACAATTTATGGAGGTGTTTTGGAGCCTATTCATAAAACATGGTATGTAATTTTTATTATCATTATTATAATAGTTATTATTTTTTCCCCCTGTATGGGACATACAAAGACACACCACAAACACACGTGTCAAACAGAGAATAATAATGAAACCTACCAAACCATGCAGAGAATAATGGCGAGGGGAAAGATAGAGAGAGAAAACAGCTTTCTTGAAACACATACACACACAGAATACACAGACTTTTGGCAAATAGATACAATTATCATGGTGCATTATGAAGATTGGTATCAGTTTCACCTCTGCGCTTCCATTATTTTAGGGCTGCAACTAACAATGATTTTCTTTTTCGATTAATCATTTATTCATTTGGTCTATAAAATGTACAAATAATGAGAAAAGTTACCAGAGCCCAAAGTTATGTCTTAAAGTGACTTACTTAGTGTCACCAGCAGCCAAAAGAGTATTCATTTTATAATGATTTGAAACTGAGAAAAGCAAGTAAATCTTAGCATTAGTGAAGCTGTAACTTTTTTATTTATTTACTTGATAAATGATTAATCGATTATCAAAATCATAATCGATTAATTTTCTGTCAATCGACTAATCGGTGAATCGTCTTAGAAGCATTCCAGCACTACATTATGCATTTAGTTAGTTTACAGACGTTGAGTGAAGTTTAGTTGTTCACTATTGAGTTAGTTAGTCAGTTTAGACTCAGTCATATAAATACATGCTGAGAGTGTCACGGTCATCAATTCATCCCTTAGCTGTGACATTCCTAGAGGTTACAGTATGCTGAGGAATATGTGGTTTTTACTTTGAAAAAACGTCACTGACTGCTATGTTAATTTGGGGGAAAAGGGTTTATTGAGATAAATGTGTAGTGTGCCTGTACACACACCGACACTGAAAAATACCCGCAGGGATGGGAGTAGAGTGAAGAAGCATGGGTTCAGGGGGCGGCTGGGGTCGTGTGCTGTGATGCGTGCCTTGCGAGTGATGGCGGTGTCACTGAGGGCTGGCAGATGGGGAGACCGATGAGCTCGGAGGCGTAGCGTGTGATTTTGAGAAGTTTGTTTCTGTTGGTGACAGCGAGCGCGGTGAAGTAGCGCCCAAACATGTGATGTCACAGCAATGTCCAGCTACCGTGACAATTATTTGGAAAGCATGAGAAGTGGACTGTGACAATGAGTAAGATTGCATTTTGTAGTTCGTGTCTACTAGTTGTAGCAAGAGGGGCAGCTCATTTAGGTGCAAGGTTGATGCTCGGACAAATATTCGATGCTAACACAGATATGGGAGCCTATGGAGCAGCTCCAATTTGTACATCATAGCATGGCAGATGGGAATCGTGGTGGCTGTCTGGTTTTCGGCGCTCTGTAGATCTTGTTAACGTTATGAAATGCAAACTGAAAAGCCCATGGCCACAGGAAACACATGGCTTGGACTAAATTATGTATTTTAATGGCTGCAGTGGGTTTAAAAAAAGCAGTTTTACAGAGTACACAACGTTTGGCGATCAAAGCTGAAAAGCACAACTGAGTAAAGTGATTCGACACAATATGAACTTGCCATTTGTGGCTCAAATTTGGTGTCAATAGTGACAATATGAAAGATTACGAGTCCTAAATAATTATGTTTGCAAAGCAATATTGCACCAAAACTATAAAAATATAAAATATAAAACATGATAACATATTTAATGGAAACAGTGGTTGTCAGAGACTAATCAGGGTAGAATTATTATTGGTAGATCAACAAATTGCAATGGAAATGACAGGTTAGACCTTTGTTCCATCACCTAAATACATCACACACAGGAAAAACTCAAACCCCTCTACTGGAGGTATGTTGTTATATGTGTTTGTATGGCAGCACTGACAGCACAAGCGTAAATGCACTTGAGAACCACTCCACCTAATTCGCCGATATCTGTCACATGGCGTCATCTTGTAAAGCCAAGAGCACTTGATGGGTGAAATGGTGAAGATCAGTCCAGGAAATCATATAATGGTCCACAGACATTTGAACGTTCGAACATAAAACCTGGGGGTGACCACAAGATGTGCTGTTTGAAAGCTGCTGACACTTCAGAAACAAGAAATCCATGCATTTATGGATCTGCAAATGTATCGATTATTTGCTGTGAACTCCGGCACATAACAGTCGTTTCATATTCGATATTTAATATGCAGCGGTGGGGATATTTCCATTTAGAAGTCCCTATACGTGGCTCAAGTGGGCACTGGACAATTGGCAATTTATTAAAGCAAAATAGGTCCGTGTGTTGTTCTAAAATGGAAACAGATGAATCAGTCATTTCTGTTCAACATTCTCAATCTTAGATTCAAATGGGTTTTTCTTATGTGTAACGTTGTTACAGTACATCCAATGAAATGAATGTGGATTAACACGAGCAACATTTTATGGGATTGCTACCATTATTTGTACATTGGTGAATTATTCCAAAGGTTGAAATAGTTTAAGTATAGAGGTCCTGTAGATCTATTTAAGGGATCCACAGGCCAGTGATCTTTTCTTCTTGTAGAGGGAAGTCTTTAAATGGGTTAAGCACCCACTTTATTGCCTTCTTGGTGTTCTTCTCACGTTGCTCCTCCGTTACTTGATTCAGTTCCTTTGCTATTAATTCAATATGCCATATCTTTCTTTCATTTCTTGCCACTCAGCAGCATCCCACTCAACTGAAGGTGTCTTCCTCAAAAAGGCTAAAAGGGATGTAGAAAGAATTCACTTTGTGTGGTCTGTCTTGTCGTTCGATGTTGCTGTGGTTCATATTCATATTTATTCATAGATTGTCAAAAAGAAAAAGGAAAACTCGCATCTGGTCTCTATTGGATGTTGACTCAACTTTTTCTCACCTATCTAAAAATGTACTTTTTTCTCTACCTTGCCCATCTTCATTACAAACAGTTTAAAGGATTACACCCGTGCATCGCATGTAATGATCCTCCAACTTCTATGCATTGACTAGTCGACTCTTTAGCTCATTCTAACTATCACACCATAAACCTATTTAACAATTTACAACCCCGATTTACCCCCCAAGGCAAATGACAAACAAAATATGTTCTTGTTTTTTGACATCAAAATTTACTTCCGGGAAAACTGAAACTCTTGAGTGGCGAGTTCCTCGTGTACCAGGAGGTGCACATAGAAACTCCAACCAATAAAACCATTTGTTCCCAGCATTCATTTGTTCTGTCGAGAAACTGGTCTAAACATTACGCACGTGATGTTTCGAGCATCCTTCAGCACATTCCCATACGCTTGCGTGGCGGAAAGGAACTGAAAGACGGGGAACGGCCCGAAGCTTCCGCTTTGACGCCACACTTCTCTTTTTCGTTTTCTCTTTCCTTAGCCACACAAAACGTTGGATGGCACAGTCGATGTTGACGATGGAAATTCATGCAAAGGAGGGTTGGAATGTGTCTTTCTTTTTTTCTTTCTCTACTACAAACCCTCTGCAAACAGAGATAATAGACTATGACGATTTTAACTCTTGCTACCTTACCGTCGTTAGCTTAATGTCCATGCCGAGAACTACTGCAGGACGGGAGGGGATGAGCGGCGTCTTTGCAGAAAGCAAACGGTCTAGCAAAAGCAGCAACATTTGCTGACAGGCCATTATTATAGTCTGCTCAGAAACAGGATAACTTGATTTACTCAGGGAGCTGTCAGTCAATATCACCGTCCTTGGGTACGTTATTGCAGACAAGTGGAAACAGCCTTCTGGGACAGTGCCTGAGCGCAAAGACGGGGGCTTGTGACCAGGAGGCCAACAGTGTGAATCTATAGACTGAGAAAGCTGAAAAGAGTCCCACTGTCTATTCCCTCAACAGCCGCTGCCCTTCAGCAAAGGCATTTAACACCTCAGTCTTTCCAGCGGAGCCGCTCAGTGGCCGACAGTAGACGGCTGTGGTTGTGCTGGGCAGGTGAACTGTTTGAATGTGAAGCGGGACGTTGCTGAGTAGGAGGACCTGTGCTGCGAAAACCTCAAATGAAGGTTTCAAACGGAAAGAGAAAAACAACTCGTGCTACTAGAGGCAAGTTGGCACTGCATGTTAGTTTGACAGCTGGCGGGCAAGGTCAGCTTTTTCCTTGCTTTTAAAAGGTCCTCATAAAGCCACACACGCACGCACACACACACACACACACGCACGCACGCACGCACACACACTGCAATTAACATTAAAACATTAAACTAAGTACCTACAAACTAGTGAATCAGCAGCTTACAAGATTGCCACAGCTAAATTAATTAATTCGGACAACTGCAAATCAATGCTACAGCTTTCTATCAAGTCACCGTCCTCCTGAAGCCTGATTGTGCTGCTTATGTTCAATATGCATAATTTCTTCCATAGTCAAATGGGACCAGTGGGAATTAAAAGCTGAGATTTGAACTGTTGAAAATTGCCTGAGCGAGATTTTGTTGTTGTTTTGCATTAAGAGATGATTTGAGGAAGTACGGGAGGAGAGAAATATGCACGTATAATTATGTAGATTCTCCGTATGCCTCACGGAGCTGCACACCAGTGTTTTTCATCTCTTATTTACTCCAGCATGTCCAAATGAAATGATGTGATTCTAGGTTGTTCAGATTCTGGAAAAACAACTCGAAATGCTTGACATCTGCAGTGAATCTGTGTTCCGAGGCGAGAGTATAATGAAATCCCAGCCTAAAAGCCTAAAAGCAGAGGGTCTGCACTTCCTGGCAGCAGACTGACACGTCATTAAGAAGGAGGACTTTTCCGTGAAAGGTTGCTGATTTGATGCCTGGTACCAACAGCGCCCAGTACTGCCGAAGTGCTGCAGAGCAATGGGACCTAAGCCCCTGCTGTATGAATGCTAGGGGTGAAACACCATGCCATGATCGAGGTGGGCGTGGCATAAGCTAAAATGGGTCTAACTCACTTCCTTCGCTGGAAAATGTCTTCACAAGATTTCTTAAAACAAGATTTCTTCAAAGTATGGACTGGGGTTGACAACATGCTCTTCCCCTTCCACGCCCTCGCTCTGCCTCGGCGACGTCATACATGCTAGCAGCACTCAGCGTTAGCTGGGCCGCAGGTGCCAAAGCAAATATTCCCATTTTACGAGATTTATATTTGGAAAAACTCCCACACTATTCTCTGTTGTCCACCTAACTGTCACAACCAGAGAAGAAGATGTGCGAGAAAATCCTGCACTCATTGATTAGACATTATACATGATGTCAATATTATATTGTGGTTGTTGATTGGTAAGGGAGGATATCCTCAGTTGAGGCGATATATTACTTATATTGGCCAATCACAGTCTGACAGGGAAGAAAATTAAACCCATTAAATTGATATGATACGCCCCGCCCTAACGCAGGACAGCAGGTTTATCCTCCTCAGTCTCTGCGTTACTACCATCTCCCTCTTGCCTTTAGAGGGCGCTGCTGAGGCGTTTGGACTTTCGGAATGTAAATAGTGGATTTTTGTCCAAAAGGGGAAAGGGAATTTATTTGTATAAATGACGTAGAGTTTTTTAGAGGTTATAATTTCCTGGCTGACAAAATGGCGTTTTTGTCCATGCAGAACCCACAAAAATATTACACTATATTGAAGCCAGCATCCAGTGATCAAAATTCAAACGAGGAATTCATAAACAGAATATACAAATTAAACGCTGTGACATTTAGGATTAGCAATGGGATTTATCCAAATGAATTATTGCATAACATCAACAATGTTAATTTTATGGTAATAATTCTTCATTATGGTACGACAAGTTTCTGGCTGATGTGGTACATGATTAAGACCGATTACGGCGGTCCACTGAGGACGCTCTGCTCGGTAACCATGGCGAGCCGCGGTCCAGCAGACTCATTACAACTGGTCACCACGGGTTTCCATGCATGAGCGTCTAATTAGACCAAATAAATGGGTGGAAGTCATTCGGTGCGGCGAGTGGGTTACTACTGGGGGGGGGGACAATAGACTCCTAACTCGATTAAACCTGTAATGGAAATCGTTTATCATACCTATGGTGTGTGACCTCCAACCTTTTGTATGGACTGCTTAATATTCTGCCTGTATTGCGCGTAGCTTGGAGCCTTGGAACAGCCTCACAATCCTCTACATCGTGTTCGAGATGAACCTCTTTCACGAGGAACCTCACACTCCAAAGAGACGCGCAGGGAAAGTGAGGCTGGAGGTTAGATGTACTCATTACTGGACATTTCTGTTCTTCTACCACTGAACAAATCAGTCGGTGATCGGCCGTTTGCCATTAGAGGCCCTGATGGTGGAGCGGCCTGCCCGAGGACGTTAGGCTAGCAACGTCAGTGTCATCTTTTCAATCACTTTCCCGAGACACTTTTATAGACTTGCTTTTTTAACTAATTGTTTTTCGTGCTCTTTCGTACTGTTGTCCCTCTTCTTGCAGTGCTGTTTGTATTTTTGTCGCCCCCGTTTCTCTTGCTCTCTGTTATACGGTAAAGTACTATTCTATATAAATAACGTTCATTATGATCGTTATCATCATCATTGTCCCGGAGTGGCTTTTCGGGGATTGAGAACGGAATGTCTCACTTTAGGACACTTCGCTCGTCCCGGACCGAACAGGGCGGCTCGTGGCTGAAGCACGAGGCGCGTTATACTTTTCAAACGACTTACTGAACTGATCATTGCGTGTCACGTTACCGCCTGAGCCCAGGGGCCGACAGGGGACCGGGTGCACCCACTATTCCAGCTAATTGTTCTATTGTATCTCCATCTCTCCGAGTGCAGGTCATAATAGGCAGATTGAAACGAACGGAGAGCTGCATTGTCGGAGGAACCGGCGCGGAAACAATGGCCAGGAGAGCTCTCCCCGACGGCTGAACTGGGGCGCTGACATCATATTGCCATCTCTGAATCACTCCCGCATCTCCCTCTTGATTCAGCCCCTCCCGCTCCTCGCCATTAGCAAGTCGGTCTGTGTCCCCGTGTTATTTAAAGCCAGAGATCCTCCCTCTCGCCGAGCCACTGTGTTGCATCTGTCTGCCTCGCTGCTTGTGTGTCTGGGTGCGTGTGTGTGTGAGAGAGAGAGTGCGCTAAAAAAGCCCAGGCAGCCAGTGGGAGAGCTAGAGAGCGGCGAGAGAGCGGCGAGGAAAAGGCAAAGCATCTCAAAGAGGGGAGAAGGACCAGGAGTGTGAGACAGCTATGAAATTCATCCAGGCCATTTGCTTGCTGCTTCTCTGTCCGGCTTTGAGTCTCAACACCAGGTAAGGCATCAATAAGAGGAGGAGGCTTTTGTGTCAGTTTCACCCCGACCGGAGACTCTGAAACGAAAAGGGGGGACGGGGGGGACGTTCAATATATACAATGGCCAATCTTAGATGATATATGAATCTGTTCAGTCCTGCCCAATAGGCTGAGCCCTCTTTCTGACAGGGGGCTTTCTGTGTGTTCAGGAGATGGGAAAGACTGAAGGGAGGAAGGAAGAGCTTATCTGTTGAACTGGGCTGTTCTCTTTCCTCAGTTCTGGGCAGGCTGAGAGACAGTTGTCCTTTTGTGGGTGTCATTCACGGAACGCGGCGCCCGCTGAATAGTGGTGACATTGCTTGCTGGGAGTTTTGCTGCTTGCCGGTCTGGGATGGGAGCAGGCGAGTTGAAGTCAGAGGAACTGAGGAGAGGGAAAAGGAAAAGCCCACTTGCGTTGCAGTGTCTTGATAGAGAGCAGGTGTGTGTGTGTGCGTGTGTGTGTGTGTGTGTGTGTGTGTGTGTGTGTGTGTGTGTGAGAGGCACTGGGAGGAAGAGCGATGGGCAAGAAGAATGAAGAGAGTTTTGATGATGCATTAAATCACTGATAAAAGCATCCCTCTTCTCAACCCGGTGCCTGACACCTCGGCCTTAACGAGAGTCGCGGGAGAAGATTCAGGGCTTTGACTCCACCGCGGAGACGTCGCACGCAGGGAGGGAAGCCTCTTCTCCTCCGTGCCGAGACACTTCCGTGCCGCTCTCCTCTTCGCTCGGTGAACAAGTGCAAACCTGGGGTTCGTTCAGTTTGTTGAGCACAGGAAGAAAGATGGGTTTGAACGCAGGGCTTTGTTGTTGATAATGACGACAACAACCCCGAAGTGCATGATTCAGTCGGCGGTGTGATGCCAAACACTGTAATGGACACGGCGAATGATTGTTTTTTTTTGCCGTTGGAGTCAGATACGGCTCGACAGAGAAAGAAGTCAAGGTTATTGCCTTACAGCCAACATACAGTATCTGTCAATACCAGAGAGGTACATTGATGATATATGACTCTTGCAACTAGGGACTGTATTGATGTATTAACCTCCAGCTTTAGTAGTCAGCAATTGAAGCTCATACACTTTAATACACCTCCATATTTAAGGAAAATCTGTAGTCAGGCAATACGTTTGGACACATTGGATCTGTTTTTAAAACCCTCTGTTTTGGGAGGATTGTGCAAACAGATCATTTGCTTTTTGAAAGCCATGTGAAAATATGCATACACTTACTTAGATTTTATTTATTGATAGAAAAATAGTTTCAAACCTTTTGGATGCTGGTTGGAGAGGGAAGCGTTATGGTGGTAATATGGCAGGTCAGTACAGATTTCATCTCTAGAGAGGGAATGTCGTGAAAAGTAATTACAATAACACATAGATTATCTATGTGTTATTATTGCATTCAAGCTATCTAATCGAACGCTGATTATATCTATCATAGATATAATCAGTGTTCGATTAGATAGCTTGACGCCAACCTCAACATGAAGAATGATGTGCTAATAAGGCTCCGTTTTGTAAAGAGCTTGTTTTCACTTGTTGGTGTGAAGGAACAAAGTTTCTGGCTCACCTTGATTTGACCTACTGTATTTTGGGGTTGAAAATCAGCAGCACGGGGACAAATAGTTCACTTTCGGACCATGCAGACCACATGCAGTCTGGGAAATGCACATTGTGTGTTGTTATTCTGGGGGACACGGGCCAGAACAAAACCATGCGTGACATGGTCTCTTGATGTGGTATCAGGGTAACACTGAAGAGACGGACTGTGAGGTGTATCTGGAAGAGGAGAAACGAATAGCGACTGGAGCGTTCGGTCCTCACGTTGCTCTGCCGTGCTTTGCTTGGCTCATCAGTGGTGCGTGAGAAACATCCAGTTCATGCATTAGTTGAATAGTCTGACCTGATGGAGTCGCCCCAGGTGAAGAGAATTAACGACCTAGGAACAAGTTCAATTTGCTTTTAGTCTATGCAAAGATTCCATTACGTAACCATACAATCTTACAGGGTTAACCAATACTGGTATGATTGCAAAAGCACTGACATACATTCCAAACACAACGTATTTCACATGACATCCGTTGTACAAGGGATACAAAAATCCACTACCGTGTAATAATAAAAACTCATTCATCAATATACCTAAATATTATTTCTTGAAACAGAATTAACAATGTTTGTGCCGACTCCTGGTTATCTTAGGGCTTGATTAAGAAAGAGAAATGCGCCAAGTTGGGAAGGTAATATTTCATCGGAATGAATTGATTGGGAAATTCAGGCCAAATTAGGGTGGTGCCGGGCTTTTGGCATCGCAAAAATCAATTGGTGCTTAGCCAGAACAAAGGACCGCATTGACACTAGTCCCATGGGATAAGACTGTCCACCCCTGGGTCGGGGTTAGGAGGATCTGCCCCCCCCTGGGTCGGGGTTAGGAGGCTCTGTCCCCCCCTGGGTCGGGGTTAGGAGGCTCTGTCCCCCCCTGGGTCGGGGTTAGGAGGCTCTGTCCCCCCCTGGGTCGGGGTTAGGAGGCTGCACAGTAAGACTCTGCACGTGGCTTGTTTTTTGATTCCACAGATCAAACAGCTCCACCTTTTTCGCACTTTCAAATATTCCCTTTCAGAGGAGACACATTTTCTTGACAAATGTTTGATGTCTCTTACCTTAGTAGACCCGTCTTGGAAACGGTGATGTCTGGCGGGATCTCGTCAACATCACATATTTAAGCGTACTTTGGACGGCAATTAAAACGGACTACAGAGAGCCTTGGATGATGCATAAGAGTGCAGGCAGAAAGCTGCATTGCTTAATATATTCACATCTGACTATGAGCATATATATATATATATATATATATATATATCATATTGTAAATTAAATGGAGTCTCTCTTTAATGTTACTATAGGGTCAGACATGAAAAGGAAGGTAGTTTATGAGATGTGGTCATTAATGACAGAGCTGGGCAATAACCATAACACATTATACACGATATTATCAGCCTAGGTCATCTCCCTGAAATGTGATGGGTAAGTCAGTGAGCGTTTGTATGTCTGCATGACAATATCAACCTAAACTAACGTTAAAATGATTAATTGAACTGGCTGTGCTTTTTGCAGGCAGATAATGTGGGAATGTTGTGTATATCTTTGTAAAGGAAATATACACGATTGATTATTGTCTTATTTCAAAGGATATAACTAGTTTAGGAACATCTCATTTTGTAACAGTCTTTCTTGCGGCCTGTGTTGTTGTTGAGGGGCCGACGAAATGTATTCAACTCCCCTTTTCGTGCAAAATCACCACACGAGTTGCATTCTCTCTCTCTCTCTCTCTCTCTCTCACTCTGCCACATGCTTGAAAACATTCAGCAGATAATCATTTGCATCCAATCAATACTTTCTTACAAGTGACAATCAATTAATTCAGTGAAGACATACGAGGAGATAAACAACTCCGCATGGCATCTCGTGGAACAACCGTTCGGAGTGACAGAATTCATCACATTGTTCTGCTTTTGCACTTGAACATCTCTTGATTGCGTCTTTTCTTGGGGCTTTCATCAGACGTGTATACAGTCGGGTCATTCCCGGACGTTGTGCGACGCGTCGGGAAAGTGGGAATTGACTCGAGGTCAAGTGTGGAGCAGATGGGGAATTAGACCTAACTATTGACCGAGGGGAGATGGTAACGTCAATCTATACATTGATGGACTGCAAGTGGCCAGCAGGGATAATGACTAAGTGGAAGCAATCCGCCTCTTCTCCCCCGGCATTGTTTAGCATGAAAGGGCAGCCATTTTGAACAAATAATGCTTACCTAGGTAAATGCGGAGTGCAGCGCTTGCTTGCATTTTGTTTCTTCAAGTGAGGCTGCTGCCGGTGAAGTTGTCCTGGTTGTTACTGAGTGAGAGGTCCATCAATATCTCAATGAAGTGGTGATTTATTTATGCTGCAAGACGCCGCAGACGTCTGGCGCGTTCGAGTTGACACCCGTGCATAAACACTCGTGTGTGAAGTGGTGTCTGACCGGAGTGACGGCGCGCTCCACGCCATTGGGATCTATTTAATTATTTTGTAATGGCAACCGTGTAGTGATTGTTTTTGAACGTCTCGTGATTTGTCACCGTGCAACAAAAGACGAACGTAATTCCCCTCAACGCCGTTTTTTAAAAAT
>OMOT01057032.1:2093-12514 GCA_900312575.1 Acanthochaenus luetkenii | reverse complement strand
GTATCAGACTGTTTTTTTTACGTGTTACAACTGAACAAGTTTGGAAGTTACTGTGAATACGCTCATTAACGTTTGCACAATGTTGAGTTATTGTGAATGCGCTTAATAAAGTTTGCACAATGTTGAGAGTTATTGTGAATACGCTAACGTTTGATTTAGCGGTATCAGACTGTTTTTTTTACGTGTTACAACTGAACAAGTTTGGAAGTTACTGTGAATACGCTCATTAACGTTTGCACAATGTTGAGTTATTGTGAATGCGCTTAATAAAGTTTGCACAATGTTGAGAGTTATTGTGAATACGCTCATTAACGTTTGCACAATGGTGAGAGTTACTGTGAATACGCTCATTAACGTTTGCACAATGTTGCGAGTTATTGTGAACACGTTTAATAAAGTTTGACTGACTGACTTATCTGACTGTTTTGTGTCGCTTAATGCGCCTTATAGTCCGGTGCGCCTTATATATGAAAAAAGATCGAAAATAGACCATTTATTGACAGTGCGCCCTATAGTGCGCAAAATACGGTAGTAGTAGCCTCCTGTATTATAAATGGACGTTGTATTATAATGGTTGTAGCCCCTAGTCCGTAGTTTTCAGGAGAGACGTCTCACATGACATCATCAGGACGGTTGAAGGTCTGTCACAATAACAAAAACACTGTTGATTAGGCTGTTTGATTAGAATATCATAACACTAGTTTATTTTATGAAAACATTTTGAAACAATAAAGTATATTCTATTATATTCTAACCTATATTTATCGCCTAACGTTAATCCATCATAACTGCTTGTTTACTTACTAGCAGCTACCCGAGTTTCCGACCAGTGTCACTGGCCTCTGTGGCTGTGACGTCATGTTACGTTAACCGCGTGTAGGCACCAAAATTTGGGGTGTAAACAGTGTAAAAGAAAAAGCCAAAACCCCCATCCACAATGGCAACTGCAGGTAATTACGTATTACTATATAATACAACATATTTATTTTAAAATGTCCTCACCATCAGCACCGGTGTGTTCCGCCTCCACATGTACGACCAGTTTGTGGGCTGTCCATCAACCAGGATCCGGACATACACGACCTCTCACTCTTTGACTGACAGTGTCTCCATATGATGAACGACATGTACCGAGCTGACGTAACTGGAGCAGCAGTGTGCTTGTTGTTGAATAACTGTCTGACCAGTCGAGCCTGAACTCTTCCGTCACCTCGTCACAGGGTTTCTTGTGTTACGTCTCCGTGCTTAACGTTAGTTCAGCCCCTCACGCTTAAACTGTGTCGACTCCGTTGCAAACGCAGTTAACGTTACCTGTGATCTCCGTCCTTCAGCCGCTCTCTGAAAACTGTTCACCTTCTTCTCTGCTGGTGAAAAAACCGGTCGCACCAGAACAATTATTTAAACTCGCACAGATGCTCCCAATTATATTTCGAGTTCACACAGACTAAATTTCGGGAGCATATGCGACCAAAACGGTCGCAATTTCGAGCCCTGCCACAGCCATACAAACCGTGGCTTTGATGTCAATGCAAGAGAATCAGAAGTCAGTTTCTCTATTTGGGTATGATTGATGTTCAGTGCACTGAACTCAAATGTTCATGCAAAGCCTCTTATCAGCCTGTTCATTTCATAGCTAAGCTAAATCCTACCCACAGCGGATGCATTTGTTTCACACAAATGATAATCACACCACTCATCACAAACATGTCTTACAAATTAAGCATGTGTGTACTTCTAACCATAGCAGGGGAGGAAAGACGTTCATGTTGGTATTGCTACCACAGACACCTGCCAGGTCCAAGCCACCCACAATATCACATTATCGACCAGTGTTATACACCAAGTTTGATGATCGCCCCTTTCTGTTGTATAATTAATGTGGGCCAACAAAAGCAGCCTCGTGTCCCAAGATCATATTACAGGGTCTTTGTTTCTGTTCGAGGACAACTATAGTCTGAACTTACAACTGGGTAGTAATGCATATCGATTAACAGAGCAGTGTGTTTTGACCCTATAAGAGGTGTACAATAGCAGTTTAACTGGATGTCTGACATCTGGAAGCAGTGAGCACCACATCTCTTTAAATCTTTTTTGCAACACTAACTGGAAAGAGGACCAGTTTTAATGAAAAACTGAGAGCACAAGGCCCGTTTGAAAGGAATTAGCCCTATCTGTATCAACTGCACACATTACATCTTCCACGGCAAAAAGGAGGAGAAAAGTGTTTATAAATAGAGTGTAAAGAATTACAATAACAAGAGAATATGAACAAGTGACACGCTGGTGATTATTGACAATCATTATTAAAGCAAGGGGACGGGACAGATACAAATGAGTCATAGAATAATATACCGTATATTAGTCTAGCTGCTGCCTCAATGCTAATTCAACAATAATGAGTAACCACGTGATCCTGCTCTGTTACTTACTGTAGATATTCATCACATGTGGTTGAAAAGGCAACCTGAATCTACTATTTTGAGCATTAAAGAGAGGCTGTGTCCCCTGCGTATCTCCTCTGCCTCTACTCCAGGGATGAGGTGCATGAGCTCTGCAAAGACTTCACCTAAAAGGGACGGGGACACCTTCAGCCGGACGGTTCCCCGGGACGAGGAAAACGTCAGAAAATCAAACATGGCTTTTGACCCAAGGCTATAAATCTATGCAGGACAGCATGCATTCGGCTTCCCAGTGCCCCTCTCCCGTTCTTTCATGTATGGGATCCGGGGCTATTTTAAACAACTGCAAAGTCACTGACTGACCTTCAGTCGAAACAGAGGCAGAGTAACGTATCGTGGAAGATTCCTTTAAGGGACAGTTGGCCAACTTTCAACTAGTTGGCGTCTCGACGCCACTGACAGCATGACGTGTGGACTACAGAGGGATGACGAGACGCGCGTCAAGAATCGGCACGTGCCGTTGAGACGGTTGTCAAACGTGTGACAGTAGCAGATGCGCGTCAAGCCTTATCGATTCGAACGGTCAAAATGTCAGTGACGCATTATACGTCTATTATGTCGTCGAAGTCAATGACAGAGACGACCGGCGGGCTAGTTTAGCTGCCGCCATGTTTCAGGTGACCTGGCAGACTGTTCGAAGACGTCACTGTTATAGATGTTCGACGTCACTGTTCGACGTTACTGTTATATGCTCCTGTTAGGCGGTTGGCGGGGCATCTCATCCCTCTAGACTAGACTAGCAACTAGCTAAGTTAGCCGCAGCTAGCTAGCAACGTCTGACCGGTCCTCGGTGATTCAGTGAGGACGCAAATACAAAAGGACGAGATGCTGTCATCTGTACTTGGGCAGCTGAGCGGCGCCTCGGGGCATAACGTCAGTACGTCCAGGACACCGTCCAACCGGCACGTTTGTCCCCCGCGTATCGGCGAGACCCGCTGTCTTTGAGGTTTGCCTCGAAAGAAAGAAGAAGAGTGTCGCCTTACCACAGACGCGGTGTAACGACCATGTCTTCACACAACCCTTGGCGCAGGAGATATCTGAGGGGTCTCCCTGGACCGACCGGGCAGAGACTCCCAGCGATTCAAAGACAGCCGGTTTTCGGGAAGTCCACGTCGAACATCATTTGTAAGAGGTGTAACCTAACACGAAGACTACGACATTGTGGGAAGTCCGAGACACAAAGGTGCTGTGTTCGCCCGTTTCCTTGAATGCGGGCTGTGATGCTCACAGCTCAGCTGCACTCCGGTCGCTCCTCCCTGCAGCAAGACTGGCTTTGAGCGGGAACTAATCCCCGGACTGGATTGGACACAGCGGGCACCGGCTACTCACAAAACATGGCAGCGGAGCCTCCAAAACCGCGGACTCGGGGTAGCCAATTAGGACCGGACCAGCCCCGGGGGTCCCAGACCTGTTCAGCTCAAGGACCCCCTGGCTTTATTTTAGCCGACATATGCATTAGAAATGTATATGTACGAGTCTAAACGTCTAAAAGAAAAGAAGGGGATAAATATGTGTCTGCCAGACAGCAAATATCCACTATTATAATTTAAAGATCTTCTCTGAGTTGATGTGAGTGTAATTTTATTTGAGCTATATACCTTTATGTAACTAGGGTACATCTAATGGGCACTTTCATACTTTTATTTATTTATTTTCCAGATAATCTTTTTGACCTTTTTGCCTTTATTGCCAGGGCAGTAGAGCTTGACAGGAAAGACAGAGCAGAGAGAGGGGATGACGTGCAGTAAAGGGCACAGGCCGGATTCGAACCCGAACCACTTCAATTACACCTTAATGGTACGCGCTCATACCGAGCACTCGAGCACTGCCCCATGCTTCATTTTTGCCCTAATGACACACCACAAGGGCACTTGAGTGGCTCAAATACCCATCTGGTGTGACCGTGGGGCAAAAATGAAGCATGTTTTTTTTTCAACTGTGGGGGAACCCTAGTAGAACATGAGACCCTCACTTTTTTCATCTGAAGGGAAATTCTAATGGGACACTTCATTTTGCCCAAAGGTCACAAGGAAACGTGTGTTTTTCTGCCATAGGGGCCTAATAGCTTGGTTGATGCACTGGCTCACTGTGTGTCAGCCAGGCTAGCACCCTCCACCGACTCTTGCTTAAAGTGTGTTTATATGTGTTTGCATGCATGTGTATGTGGTGTGTGTACATGTGTTGTCTGTTTACATGTGTGTTCGTAGTAGCCTAAGTGTAGGTTGATTAGGTGGTGCCCTTTCAAAAGTATCTTAATAATTGTTTTCCTTTAGCAGACCTCTAGGCCTGTGTCATTCTATTCAATCAAATTATGTTGGTTATGGCAGACTTTAATGAAGGATTTTTTACTTGACTAAAAATAATGTAGGTTATTATTACATTATTTTGCATATTCAAAAGCAGACAGTGGTTTAGATTAGAGAAGTTGTCTGTAGCCTAGAAATAAACAGACTTAAAATGCGCCCCCTACTGGCCGAGATAAATTGCATCCTGCAACATCCAGGCAGCGTCTAAACACAGTGAAACTGCTGTGCTGCTTTGGCCTCAACACTGTAATCAGGGTCCGAAATTAACTTTTTAGCTCACCAGCCAAATGTCTGCTAGATGAAAAATTGTACCCGCCAAACTTTTCTTTTACCGGCCAAAAATGAAATGTACAGTACCAGTCAAAAGTTTGGAAACACCTGCTTAGACCAGTTTTTTCATGATTAAAAATGCTTTACACTGTATAAACGTGTCTGTAGACACTTTCTATTTCATTATATGATATGTGGACTTCTATAAGCAGATAATCATAAGTGAATTGCATTCAAAAGTAAAATGTTTAACTGAAAATGGAAATCTGGTAAGCTCATCGGGAGGGGGGGTGGTGCATTATTTTGTTATTTAACTATTTTGGTACGTACTGGTGTTGTTACGGAAATTCTCTATGTAACATTAAAACAGGACAACAGGTGAGAGTCTGTTGGACATCATGAAGATTCAAAGACAAGTACAATTGTTTGTCAAATACAAATTATACGTTTATTCTGTGCGCACAGAGTCTCAAGTCAGTACGGAGCACAGAGGCGCTGAAGTGAGCCCCCTTCTGGTGTGGGGCTCCTCTTATGCCAAGATACAAACAACATTTCAGAAGAGTGAGTTAAGGAAGGTAATCGTGCCAGGCTGCTTATAATCATAAATTAGATGGCACTAGACGTCAGAGCTGTTGACCCAAATCATAGATGGATAGTATTAAACATCATAGATGTCTCCCCCTCTGCCACAGAGTGTGTCTCTTTGCACTGCAAGTTCTTCAGATAAAGATATCAAAGGGTGGTTTGTTTCCCAGGAGATAACATTCAGGACTGACATCATGAGGTGTGCTTTAATGCCCTTGGCCTGATTAACAGTGTTAAACTAAGAACTATAAGTTCTGTACTTGATAACAGTTAGTAAATACTGTGACTAATATTGCTATAGGGGTAAGAATTTTCCCTTACAGTGTTCATGATGACATCTATCTTAACAGACGCTCCAGGACCTGTAGAATTTTTCATATCTAATAAAAATAAAGACCACCCACCATATTTAAAAATGCATGGCATCTAATCCATCATAAATGTCACCACATGCAGTACCCAAAAACACAATTAGTATTGAAACATTCATTTAGTTTCGCCACAAGCAAAAAACTGCAAAGATCTACCCGCATTTGGCGCATGGCGGGTGTTAATTTCGGACGCTGACTATAATTAAGAAAACAAATAATAAAGTAAGTATTTGCCAGCTAGCTCTGTGTTATTTTTCTATCTAGCTTATAATCAATCCGGTATTTTATTGGTGGTTTTGGTAAGCTATTTATAGCTTCAGAGTTTAAATGAGGCATCTATCTTTCTCCTACTGTCCATTGAGAGGGACATCAGCATTGACCACACAGAGGTTATTAACACAGTTAATTGGGGGATTTTGCTGTGAATACAGTCTGATACAGGAAAGTCCAATAGATTGTCGCCCTATTTTGTATTTTGTCTTACCATTCTTGACGACAACGTATTTCAATGTGAGTTCAGAATCATAACTAAAACATTAATCCAAGTATAAGAGTTGGTATCCAAGCTTTGATTTGATTAGTCATCCCTGTTATTTTAACCTATTCACTGGTGTTGATGTGATGTGTTCTGGTTAACCTGGAAAGGAGGGAGGGTTTGGTTTGTTCATCAAATGGAGTGCAGGGTTAGGGTTACTCCAAATAAATACATTTGTCTTTGTGTTGTTTTATTAGAGTATATAAAGTCATAGGCAAGGCCGGCCCTATGACCAGTAACAACACTAGCAAAGTGCCTTCTCAGAAGGTGTCCATGTCACTGAAAGACACACTCTTGCTTAAGGTGTGTGTGTGTTTGTGTTACGTAATTCGGCCTAAAGTATTATTCACTCCAACCCAGTTGGGGTGCTATATCAGCATGCACATATGCCCCCTCAACCCAGGTTAGTTAGGGTTGGTGCAGGCAGGCGGAAGAGGTGCCCCTGCCCCTTAGATAGTCTGTGCACGCCACTGGCTGTAACAGGGTTTCTCAAATGTTTCCATTTCCACAGACCCCCAAACAGACACATTTGATAAGAAGATTTCGTATTGTTTTGATTCAGTATTGAATTGTAGAACTATCTACACTGTACGAATAGTGGTGAGAGTGAAACCTATGATTACAAAAGTCATTATTATACACCCTCTAACTGACTGCCATCTAGTGGCTGGTTGTGCTAAACCAAGAGAGAAATAAGTAGGACCTCAGTGAGTGTCATCATTATTTTACACATCCAGTTATAGCCCACAATCAGCCGCAAGGTCTCAATTTGTATGGTAATATAGTAGAACAAGTAATACTTTACTAAAGTTACCATATAGACTGGACTTCTGGCCTTATCAGGGTGGCGTCAAAATACATGAATGATAATGATAGTGTCTCTGTCATGGCTTGTTTCTAGCATAGTTTGGTCCAGTCGTCTCAAATTACGATCACTGCTAGTTGACTAAAACTTTAGGATTTAGTTAAATAGCTGGGGTAGCCTATATGATGTCAATGGAAAAGGACCAATTGGAACCACATCAGGTTATCGAGTACCTTGGCATAGGTCAATGGCTAAAACAATTGTCCTGCTGCCTTGCTAATGAGGCGCTGTCATCCTGAAATACAAAACTTCCATTAAGGAAGAATGCATTAGGAATTAAGGTACCGGTAACCACTTAGAACTGCTGTTTGTAGGGACTGGAACTTGTATAGCCCTCATAGTGATTCACTCTATAAGAAATACACCAAACATCAGGACAATTTTCACAAAACCCTGTGCTGTAGTGGCCGATCCCACTTGTATTTACTGTATACACACGGTTGCCAGTTTATTAGAAGATACACCCAGTTCACAAATATGGATCAGACAATGGATTATGTGGCCATTTGTTTGCTACATAAAGCAGGCAGAAAGGCATTGAGGGATTCAGTTACAGTTTCACTGAATGTTAGAAAGGGAAAAACAAGTGACCTAAGCAAATTTGAGCCTGGTGGTGTGGTGTGCTTGTTGGTGTCCAGTGCACCAGTTCCAGCATCTAAGAAACCAGTTATCTCCTGGGCTTTTAGGGTTTACAGAGAATGGCCTGAGGGCAAAAACAGCTTGTTGATGATAGAGATTAATCTGTAAGACAAAAGGCAGGCCACAAAAAACTACAAGGCCTCAGGGTGGACCAACATCCCCTCGGAAAACCTCCAACACATTGTAGAATTCATAATCTGACAGTCTTTAACAATCTTAATGCAAAGGTGCTCCAACTGGGTGTACCTTATCATGCACCTAATGAAATGGTCAATGACACTCTTCTCTAAAACTCACTCGTCATCTGTCTGTGTCCGTCTCGAGAGACTACTGGATATCAGATTTCAAGACTGACATTCTTGTCTCATTTTTTACTGAACTCTGACCTATTCTAATTTGAGACTTTCCCTGTTCCACAACTGGTCGTTGCCCTAATAACCCTTGACATAATTGAAGACTTTCATTCTAAAGCCAGATTTTTCTTACTAAATGATTGTTAGCCTGGAAGAAGGCCTAGATCTTATTATGGAAGATTTTAGGTTCTCAACTATCTTAAGAACTATGCTTACATTATAGAGACATTTTAAGAATGGGATTGTCTTTCCTTTTGAATAACACATGAAGGTTGTGTCATAGATATAACCTATATAGATAGTAAAATGGAGTGAAAGCTGTCAGTTTGACATCATCTCAAACAAGGATCCCACCACTCCACTGGTCTCCAATATCTTTAACATTTTGTAAGCTTCTGTCTGTCTTCCTCTGTCAGCAATTGGGGAAAACGTGATGCTGCAGATTAGGCATAATAGCCTATAAGCCTATATCATTAAACAAGCGTCCCATTGTTAACTGATCAGCAAAAGACTAAAAAAGTAATAACATAGTGATACAAAAATAAGCAAAAAAAGGCAGATGTCTACAAAATACAGGTACAACTGCTTTAGATCATTAGTCTACCTACCAATGGAGATATTGGCCTAAAATTGCATCACTAAGGAGAGGGATATAAAATACAAGCCAGGTGACAAATTCATTAATCCACTTGTCTTAAACCACTAAAATGCTGACAACAAACTAGGGCTAATGAAAGATGGTAGCATTGCTGTGACATAGGCATATATCAAAATGTTCCCAGTTAGGTTTTGGGGGACTTTGTGTAATCTGTACTGCAAAACCCCCTTTGGCAAAAACCTGTTGCACAAAAGAGACTCACAGAGTGTAACCAGGGGCTAATAGTATTAGCCTAATACTAGCTTGTTCAACATCTGTAATAACTTGAATAGAGTGACTTTTAATGGCCGTGCAGTTGCCCGACAACAGAAAAAAGAACAATGACAACACTGTGTTGTACGTTTCACTGAAACGCAACACAAGTGACCCCTGCGCCTGTGTCAACGTGTGGGCTTCTAAACATTAACGTTACTGCCGGTGGCGATACCAGCCACTTCCTTTCCCCTCACTTCCGGGTTGGAACTCCACTCCGTTTCCATGGTTTCTACCCACGGGAGGAGGTCGGTGTGTGGCCGACTGTCTGCCGCATATGATTTGAGTTGATAGTTACGACACCCGTCGGGAACAGTCGCGCCGTCCAGGTCGCCTGTGTAACATGACTCCGGTTTACACAACCGTCTCTCGTAACGCGTTACGTACACCCACGGCCACGCGCATGACGAAACAGATGACGTGGGCGCGCAGGGCGGTCACGTCCGAGCCGGAGTCACCTTTCCTCTGCCCGGAAGACAGTGCAGTTGGTGTCTGTGCCGGCGGGAGGACCTCGAACCGGAGGAGTTAACGTTACGTCTCGTACATCGGCGGAATATACACTGAAATAAGGTGAGGAAGTGTTTATGAAGGTGTCAAAGCTAAATGGCAGGCGGTTTGTAGTCTGTCCTGGTCGTAGTAACCGCCGCTACGACTTTTATTCAGAAGTGCCGGTTATAGTGCCTCCATACAACGTGGTCTCGTCTCCGGTTCCACATCACGTGAAAGAATTAACGTTCAATGTGTTGTTGTTTTGTTGTTGTTGCTTTGATACATGTCAGGTTATCACTTGACGTAACTAACGTTAACTGTTACTCTCCTAACGTAACGTTAGGCTATACCGTTAACGTTACGTCCTTTAGATTCCTTGCCTAATTTGACTACCTAACGTGAGTGCAGTCGATGTTAGCCAAGCCCCTTTGTTGTAATTGATCATAGCACAAGGTCAGTGTACTTCAAATGAATCTGTCACGTAAGCTACCAAATAAACTCAACCATGAAGGAAATCAAACGTCTGTAGTAACCTTGCCACGAGAGAGCCGGGCTCGTCCGTTGCGTAATCTCGGAGCACACTCCCCCTTGTGGCTAAATGAGAGAATAACCACATTACGAAAGTTGTTAAAATAAGAG
>OMOT01057030.1:8405-26665 GCA_900312575.1 Acanthochaenus luetkenii | reverse complement strand
ATGATGTTGCTCAGGGTAAATGTCATGGCCTGAGGCTGCATTGTGTGCACATATTCTCATGTAGTGGTATTAGTAGTAATTTGCAGCCAGAAGAGGTAAAAAAAACATTTGGCACACTTTGGGCACCTTGGGTATCCAAATGCCAAAATGGAGAGTCCGCCTGGTACTATCATCACTAAAACCTTTGTAGAACCTATATGCTTTGTTGTATTTCAATGTGCTTTGGTACAGTTGTAGTCAAGGAGTTGCTGAATAGATTCAGTGGCATCTTTCTACATGGGATCATTGCTATCATGGTGTTATCCACTGTTTAATTTAGAAAACACTTTAGGCGAGGATAAAAATCTAAATTTCTCCTTTGGTTTATCTAAGTTTACTCTGGCATACTAACAGTCAGAAGGTTACTGACACTGGGAATAGATTATATAAGTTATTGTCTGTCCATAGATGTCAAGGTCATGCATATAGACCTGATAGATGTGGAGCTATTCTTGTTTTAGTTTGGGTACGTTCATTCAGGTGAGCGTACCCTCCCAGCACCCTAGGTAGGAAGAGGTTAATTGGACATCATGGTTGGGAGTAAAAATCACATCGTCTTCGCTTGGACTGATTAACTAGCAACGTTAGTTTTTCCGTTCATTTTCTGTTGATATAACATCATCCCGATAATGGCATACAGTAAAAGGCCCCTGAGGTTGTTGATGCACAAATCAGCGTCTGCGATGTATTTAAAGTAGAGCATGATTTAACGCTTGAGGAGTTTTAAAAGAGATACAACCGTATACATCTTAAACCTTCAACATTAGGTCCTAAGATTTTTTGCCCCACCTACTCATCCCTCCGTAACCCAAAATATAGGCCTATTTTATAAGACCTTTCACGCTCGCAACTCCAAACGATATCAAATAGTCCGATTGAGCTATCACACACTGTCAATCATTGTACTGTATCAAGAGCAATCAGAATTGACATTTATTTTGCTTCTAATGTGCTCGACTTAGATGTTCGTGATTGGCACTTCATGATGAAGTATATAGTGGATGCTGTCTGGTCCCTTTTCGGCAGTGATTGCTGTCAGTACGCTACTTACACTGTTGAGTGGAGAATGCCTTTGCTTTAATGGCTGTTGAGCACTGTGGCTGTGTAACCCTCTGCAGGCTTGGAGTTCAAATAATCTGAAACCATGCAGGGCACTGGGGTGGCTAACTGGGGCGGACATTTGTTCCAAAACATTATTCTTTTCTTTGGTAATGTAGTATACAGAGCTGCCACTGCCTCAGGATTGCACTTAAGACAGTGTAACTGGGCTTTGGCTTTGTGGTTTTCTCTTCCTGCTAATGGACTCTCCTCATCCAGGGGTGCTATCCATCACATGCACTACCTGAAGTCTGGAGCCTCTATAAAGATTACGACTGTTAAGAGAAGATGGATGGCCCTTGTCACCGCTAAGCATCATCCCCAAATGCCTAAATTAAATCTAGAAATCCACATGGGGAGCTTAGATTAACCTAGTAATAGCAGACATGAGGCAGGGCCGGCCTGGATCCCACTATCATTACTGAGGCATACCTTGAAATATTTATGAATATTGTGAACATCACCTTTAAGAGCCAGTTAGTTGAAAAGGACTTAGAGGTGAGAAAAAATCTCACCTTGGTTAAATTCCCAGTGGGTCCTCAGGTTGTAAATGCCTTATTTAAGGCATTTTCTCAATAGGCATAGAAAAGCAGTGGAGAGCGGACTAGCTAACTGGCTCTTTGTTTACTCCCCCACCCTTCTTTTGCCTCAGAGAATTAGTCAAAGAGCGAAACAATCGTTAAAGAAGTCCACATTTGATTGACCTTTGTTTCTCAGCTTACACCTCTTTTGGTCTTTTAAAAGGTTTGTTGGTCCTTTGGCCTTTTAAAGCCAGTGGTTATGGATTTGTTTCCCCTCGTTGAGATGGTGAGACTCTAGTTGGCTAAGGTGGCATGTTTTTAATTCCGTGCTGGAAGAAAGAATGGGAAAGGCAGCGCTTCCATAGTGTTACTCAATTCTGCGCAGTCACAGTACTGAATTGTTCTGGACGGGGCCACGCAGAGGTAAGCGCTGTCTTCCCATTTAAGCACGTTTGGAAATATCTTCAACTATATTCACTATAGTCTGCAGTTGTTGATGTGATATCTGATTACAAACACTACAGCTATTGTTATCAGTCTCTATGATATGGTTCAATCAGTATGCTTGACACATTGGGCTCTTTCAGTGTTGTTTTTTACTTTTGACTTCCTCCATTATACTGCCATGTTCAATCTTTCATTGTATGAAACGCTCCCGCTCTAGTTCCATACTTTGCCCAAGGGAGAGTTGCTGTCAGTCATGTTCAGTTTTGACTTTGAAGTGCACAAGTCCTCCGCCAATCTTTCCTCCGCAGTTCCTAATGAAACATTCAAATCTTGCATCAAGAATCTCACGCTGTTCCCGCAGTTGGTGGTAAGTGCCTTATGTCAATGTATCGTGAAAGGTTTTTATATGTTATATATATTTTTCCTGTTGTCCATTTAAAACCCCATGTGCACCATGTCTGAGTGCTGCAAGGGTGGGAAAGAGTGGCTTTCATCATTTTCTCCAACTGTTTTGGAACTGAATCACATTAGCACAGTGATAGGGAGTATGAGTAGACCATAAAACATCCCGCATTTCCAAATGAGAGATGTGTCTACTCAACACTGCAGGTGCTTTGCAGGAGCTGAGTGATACTGCAAGAATATTGAAAATGAGTCTCGCCGGTATTCTTTGTAGTCGTTCTCGGCCAGTCTCACCGCTGCATCTCGCGCTTGGGTGGTTCACGTTCGCCAGCTTATCATGATTACCGCATTGAGCGCTTGCAGTTTCGTGGTGGTTGGACTAGCAGGCTAGCGGCGCACCAACTCTTTGGGATAGCGGGTAACGTTGAGCAGCGCCAGTAGACTTGGGCAGTGCCAGTTTTGGGTAACGGGCCAATATGTGTCAGGGGAGCAGACTGTTATTATCTGTGGTGAAAATCCATGCAATCCTGACGGCTACAATTAGTGTCAGCTGGGGTATTGAGTCTTTAAAAAGGACTCCTGGCCTTTTGGCTCCCAGCCTGTCTGGCTATAGATGTCTCTAATGAGTCATTAGCCGCATGGCCTCTCCTCTCATGAGTCCACCCCGTAATGGCACACCTTTCATCTATTTTACAGAGGGGCTGTCGTCGGTCATTAGTACAGCTCTGAAGTCCTATTACCTTTACATCAATGATGAATGAATGGAATGCGGCTGCCAAGCACAATATCTCTTGGTATCCTGTGGTCAGCCATGAGTCTTTTCTGTTATTCAATATCTCCCCTACCATTAAGTTTAATTGATAATTGATGTGGTCTAACTTAACTAAGATTTTTTTTATTATCTTTTTAATAAAAGCACAGAGGAGCAATATTGTCATTCCCGTGTGTTTACTGAGGATACTTCTTGCTGTCTTCAGCAGCGGTAGCCTGCTGTCACAGATGATGACTTGACACTACTGTCCTCAACAGGGAACCGCAGCTGTTGGGAAGGAACCTTCTAAAATAATGAAGCTGCTTCACTGGTTTGGAATGCTGCACAATGCCCAAATACAATGCCATCTTGCCTGTGCCACTTAGTATCGCCTCCCTGCCCTTTTTCTCTTGGTTAAATTATTCAGCATTTTGTTGTTGTTCTCTCTCCATCCCTTTGTTTTTGACACAAGTGCAAATGTAAGTGCATACTGTGGATTGACAACCCTGGGCAAGTATAAAGTCCCCTGCTCAAAACAGAGGGCAGTATCGACAGGGTTCAGATGACTGTTTTGCATACCATTGCCTGAGGAAAAATCCAAACAAACATTCTTTACTTCAAGTGAGTTCAGCTCCTCACCACAGTCCCTATCTACCTAGACTCTTGATCTGCCTTCATGTATTTATTCATAAACATGTAAGAATATATAAATGAAAGTTCTGGAGGAAATTATTTTAGGCTCTTAGTTAATTAGGGATCAGTTGATTCATTGCTATTCTAAGATCTTAGCTTGGCTTTTCTAATCTTTTGTATAAATTTTTTTAACACATGTTAGATGCAGAAGAAACTATTCGCACAACTCTCGCATCACACCAATCTTCACAAGACATTGGGCGTTGGAGGTAAATACAATAGGTAATTATGCACAACTGCATTCATTTGCAGAAGAAACCGACAGTGCCATTTTATGGATTTGTTTATTAAACCAACTGTGGTATTTATAGACAAAATCCATAAAAATCCAGCTAGAAATGTCTTAAGTTGGGGGACAGTCCTTCATTGTAAACAACTTGACTACAGTGGGACAATTATAAGTGGTATATCATCAAAGAAAACGAGTTATAATTAGTATAATCATAGTTGTTATCTCATTAGCATCAGTTGGAGTCTGCAGATCCGTTCTGTAAATCTGTGCAGCTCTTTTACTTCCACAACTTTGTAAAAGCTCTGACCTCAGTAGGCAGCTCAGCTCCCTGTGGAGAGTCATTACTCAAGAGCTCTTTATAGAGCTGAAAACAATCCTACCACGCTGCTTAACACAGCTCAAGGTTGTTTCATCAAGGCCACCAACTCAGTGACAGGAGTTGCTCCGTGAAAGTGTTGACGACAGTAAAAAAAATATGGCGGTAAGCTAAGAACTAGATTTTTTGCCGTTTCCCAAGTGAGCAGATAGCGGCATTAGAACTGACAGTGAACTACATGTATAGGCCATCTATTGCTAAATGTACAATTAAGGCTCTCTAGCACAAATCGCTTTCGCAGAAATGTCCAATGACAAAACGTGGAGAAGTACAACATTGTGTGAAGGTGAAAAGTAGGCTCGCTCTGAAGATTGGCTGGGTCTTTGCAGAGCTCACAGAATGCCAATGCTAATTCTATTGAATGGGCAGCTGCCAGCTCCCACTGAGGGAGACTCACGGCAGTAGACAACCTTCAACTGCTCCTAAACACTGATCATCGAAGCATTTCGACTGATTATCAGTAGTGGTCTAGACGGTGTGTTTTTGCCCTTGTGTCTTTATGGCTTTGTGTGAGTTAGTCTGTCTGCTCGCGTAGATCTTTGACCCGCTTTCTTGGCTGCCACAATAAATAAATAAATAAATAAAACCTGCCCGGAGCACTACTGTATTCTAATGCAAGGAAGGACGGAGGCCTTTCAATGATGAACCCGGATCAGCAGACTGGGTACCAGGGTACTCCTCTTGACCCTGCTGTCACTCAGCGATGTTTTACTCATATGCCTCGGATGTGCGTTGTCTGGAAACGCTCTGCTCGTCACGATCGTGATAGATTCCCTCTACCTTTCTATCGTTTTTCCACCTGTTAATTCTGTATTCTTTTCCACTCTGTCAATGGCTTGAATAATTTATGGCATCAGATGGCTAAATCCTGTTTCACATCCATTGTTGTCTGTTAGGCATAATAACCACTTCTGGTTTCTTGCAGTATTTCCTCGGTATATCAGCGTGTCAAGAGGAGGTACTGTATTCACTTTGGTGCCATTAACTGAAGTCTTCTACACCCGACATGCATCTCTATTTATTTCCGCTTAGTAGTCATGCAGCATCCTCCCTCCTATTGTTCATTAGCCTTGTTTGTGTCCCTGCTTTTCATGGTGGAGGGCTGTGAGTTCCCTGGACTTAAAGAGGTACGAATAGCCAGAGAAATGGATAGGAGAGTGGGAAGTATCAAGCTGTGTGATGTAACATCCGGCGTCGGAAGACATCCTTGTCTTTTGATCGAGCTGAGTGCAAAACACTTCATAGACAATGTGGTCCGAATGTTGGGCTGAATCCTTTCAGCCTGCTGGTTTCTGTTATTCCTCTCCTTAGGTTTTGTAGTGATCGGGCTGACGGACGCAATCTAGTTTATTCTGTTCTGTGAATATTCAGTTAATTTCAAGTGAGAGTGCAAAATCTGAACCGTTGCCAGCTTTCCCCCGAACCAAAAGTGTATTTGGGAACTCATTTATGACGTTTCTTTCACAATGTGCTTGATAAAACTGAGAAATTCTCACTCTTATTTCCCGTATTTAGACACATTACAGAATGCTGAGCACCAGTATGTATGGGATAATCTCCCCTCTTCATTTCAATTGCAGCTAGAGAGGGTTAAAAACTCTGTCAGTGTACTGTGCAGAGGAGAGATTGGCTAATCTGTGAAAGCGAGTCCGCCGCTCGCTAGAATATTATGCTCACTGATTTAATGTCCCCTCTGTCTTTTTCTCCTAGGTAAGCAATTTCTCGCTCCTGTGTCGGGGATGGGGGTCGGTTCTCTAGTCGTGGTGGCTGCCTATGAGGGCTGGGATGACTGACTGAGGTGATGTACTGCAGCATGTCCATCCACAACAGAATAGCCAGTAGCATTAATTTCTCAACACATTCCCAACCGAGCACTCGGGCCCTGGAAATGCAAAGCCCTTGTGGCGGAGCAGCACACTGCTTTTTTTTTTACAGTTACATTTCAATTCACTTGCTTCTGAGGCAAGTCCTTCAAATTCAAAGTCAGACATTTGTCAGGCAAAATGATCGATGAACGTGAAGGTAAGACTATTTGTAATTTAGGAAATGAATGTGAAGTGTTAATAGCGTTACACTGTGGATAATATTCAGTCCGCCTCGCTGTATCGATGCTGGGCGACAAACAGAGCGACTTCCATCGGTGCAGTGAAGTCTGCTGACTGAGCCTCCATTATGCATGAGGCCTGACCACCCTTCACCAGCTGTCACCGAGCTGACCACTGAATCCCATCTGGACCCTGGGGGACGTCACCGTGGCCCATCAGGGAGGCTGTAAGATGAGCCCACTGACACGGAAACTCCCACCCCGGGTCCCACTTACTTCAGCCCTGCCTCTCCCTCCGGTCTAGTTCTTAGGTTCAAAGGTCGGGCTGCTGCTCTGAGCTATCTCCAACGCATTGCAGGCGTTGGTTCTCCTTTTAGGCACCGGTTGTTCTTAACATTTTGGAAAATGTGCCGCTTTTGATGCAGATTACTGGGGATAAGCAATAAGTGTGGGGAAAATCCAATGATCTTTAATCAGTTGTACAAGCGATCCTACAGTGACTTAAATCCTTTCACGTGTGGATCAGGTTATCCAACGATAGCACACACTGATAGTATACAGTACAAACCCGGTGTACAGTTGGGTCAGCCCGCTCTAAAGCAGTTAATTCTCCCGCCGCCCTGTCTGTATTGATGATGTCAGAGCTCCGATAATCACAGCCTGTGTGGCAAGTAGAGTATTGTCTATTCAGCATGTCTAAAAGTGGCCCTTTAGAACAGATGGCGCTGGAGGCAGGAGACCAACCCTACTCTCACCTCAATCTGGATAACAGGGCTCATCACTCCCCTGGATGGGACGTGAAAGAGTGCTCAGGGCAAAACTAGAGGCAGCACATTGCAACCCGTACGACTAGCTATGGCGAAATCGTGCTTTATCCGTGAATATGCTGAATTAGAAGGATGATCTCTTCGTGCAGCTGATAGCTGTGGGTTCAGGATGCTCGTTATTTAAGAAGAGGTGGAGAGGCTCTCCCCAGAGTATTTTTCTACAGGGCCATATGTTTAGATGATACACCACGCTAAGCTCCTTAGGAAGTCTATAGATTACTATGTAGAGTGGTAATAAGCACATGGCAGATACACATTATTTGCAGTCTGTCATCATCTAAATGTCTTAGGAATAATCCTTATCAGAGCCTTTTGTTTTCTAGCATCTGATTAAAGCAAATTGAAGGGACTTTTTTATCACTGTTGCACTGCAGCTGTGCAGCTAATTAGAAATGTCACCAATTCTCCCCCAAAAATATCTCGATTGCATTCTGAACATTTAGTGTGTGTGTGTGTGTGTGTCTGGTAAGTAATTTAAAACAAGACATGATTCGTTGCCACTGTGTGTTGTTGTTTATTCTGTGGTGAAAATAGTTTCTAAATGCAGATGACAGTTCATTAGCTACAATTTACAAGTGCTAATTCAGACTTCATTTATCACATAATTTTAAAATATATTATTTTTTCATTCACGATTAGCAAGTATAAAGAAAAAGGTATTTTAAAAAAGAAATCACATTTCCTGATTGGTCCTATACCTGCCATGCTCAGTTATGTTGGCCTTCCACTAGACGATATTTGAAGTGATTTCACAGTTTTAGACACATTTTCACGGCAGTTGCTTCGCGCTCCGGTCACAACAGTCATTGGGTGTAAGAGTCAGTCGGAGCTGTCTTAATGCCGCCTTTTTCTCCTCTTGACCGTTACACGACAAAATCAAGCATGTTTTATATTATCTCTCTTTGCCTGACATCAGCACCTGTAGTGACATGTGACAAGGCCACGGCGATGCCAGCGGGGAAGCGCAAGTCCGGCAGTGGCCAAAAGCTGTTGCTGCTGCTGTTTCATGGCCCACAGTGCTGGCTTCCTTTTTGTGTGAATTTCCGACAGGAAGAGGAGGGCTGAGAATAGTAAGAATGATGCCACCGAATGTGTGAACAATGTGTGATGCTGCGTGATTCTCAGTCTTAACAGAATCTTAAGATGTGAGCACCTCAAGGACCAAAAACTCATTACTTGAGACAGATTGTCGTTAACCGTGCGAGTGTGTCAGACTAAATGTCGTCTGATGTATGGTAGGCATTAGTTGCAAAGTTAGGTTTTGTGATTGCCGTTCATTCTTGGTGATTCACTCTGCCAAACTGTGACTGTTGCAGAACGTTTTGGAGGAAGTGAGCGACTGTGACCTCTAGTGCTGCTCTCTCCAAATCTCAAGGCGTCTTAAGGTTAAGGTGCCAATGTAGGATGCCACTTCATGCTTCTCTTCAGTTGAATTCATCCTTGGAAATGACATCATAACATGAAACCAGTTCAGTAGTACTATATATGTATTCCATTTTTGTCAACCAAAAAAAAAAAAACCATGTTTGCCTTCCATTGTTAAATCAGTGGCACATTTGTATTTCTCAACCAGGCTAACTTCAATTAACCTACAGTGCTCACAGAGTGAAAGCTCTAGGTCCCCACCAAGTGAGAGAATATGTTTCATGTCTGCCAGCTATTGAATTCGAATCTCATTCATAATTTTGTTTCTAATATTAAAGGTCACATTAGCATTTGTGTTGATAAGCAATTGGTATGCAGGGCCTATAGCACCGGTCTGTGGTGTTGCTGCTGGGTGGACTGAAGTTGTAATGGTTTCATTCTGAGCTTCCAGGAAAAAAATACACATCACAGTGTGAATCATAGGGAAGTGTGCTTGTTTTAGTTCATGACTGAATACCTCAATATAAATCATATAAATGAGAATTTCAAGTAAAAACTCTGCATATGATTTCTTTAATGACAATAAGCTCTACAGCCAATATGTTACTTGTTCATCACCAATTTCATGGAAATGCCTTTCAGTTCTTTGGATATTGAGTAGCTGTCCCAGAGTTTAGTTAAGGTTCGACACGCTGTCATTCCTTGTTAATGACTGTAGCCAAATCATGCATTTATTCAGTGCAGTGAGTCATTATGTAACTGCAGCCTCTATCTGCTGTAAAACGAAAGTCCCTTCGCAAACGTATCCCGGTTCATGCCAATCAAATGTATCAAAGCCTATCTTGGTATCTGTGCCCCATCTATGGCAAACTATAGAGCTACAGTATTTTAAAGCACCAAGATGCAACAATAACCAAGAATGTATCTAACACAAAGATACATTAATTGTTACACATAATAACTCAAATGAAAAAAAAATGAAAAAATGCATACAGTAAATGATGGATTTCTAAGTACAAAAATACATAAATCTGAAATTGAAAAAAGGGTGATATAAATTACTACGTATGTATATGTTAACCATGCTAAAGTTATCACACACGCAGATATAGGTCAGTTGAGAACATTTGACAATGTATGTGTGTTCTGCCCCATTTTCAGGGTAAAATACCTCCTAACGGGAGCAGCAGGAGGCCCGCCGCGCATTATAATAATCGCATACATTTTTAATTTTACATAATTGAGTCAAATCATTTTTCATTACATACCAGTTTAGTGTCATTTATACATATACACTGCGAACAGTTTAATCAACGTATTAGACAAAATACTTCATCAAAGATTAAAGTATGTCAGTAGTTATTTTTACTGGGGTCTTTTATCAAAGTGTGTGCCGGTCTTCAACCGTACAATAAATTCCAGTAAATATGGAAAATAATGACTGAATGTAATCTCTAAAATGAAACAACACCGAAGCAAATGGAAAAGCACAATCAGGACAATACCCACAGAGAGAGAACAAAAGAAATCAGTAACATGCAGTGCATACAGAATAAACATCAGTAATTATGCTACGGGGAGGCAGCACCAAAGGAATGTGTTAAGTGAAGCTGTGATTTTCACTCCAAATTTCAAACTTATCTGATTAATCACCGTGGACTCTACAGTGACAGCCATTGTAGAAGTACCCAGTCATGCATCTATCTTAAATTAACACTTCAGAGGCCACTGAAGCCTAGTCTTTCTCAAATATAAGAAAATACAGCTGACATTTTACATATCAATCTTTGTCTCTGACTGGTTACCAGGCTATTCTGCCCTTTTGTATCTGAAAAGAAAGGTAGGCGCATAGCAACAGTGTGGCAGTAATAGTAGTGCATGCATCACAACGCTTAAAAAGTGAGACTGCTATGACGGCACTGAGTATATTAAAGTGATACACACACATCCAACAGCGCAATGTTCTTGCTCCGCCAGATTCGCTATTGTCAGTAAACATTTTGATGGAGCAAGAGTGTTGTACTTTGAGTTTTACTACTATAATGGCTGCGTGTACTTAATTGAATCTGTGTGCGTGCGTGCAAGATTGATGTGCCTGCACAGCACTGTGTGTTAGTGTGTGTGCGCGTGCAAGCTCTCTCACTAGTTTGCCTTAGTGCACATCTCCATGTTTTTTCCCCCCACAAACCCATTTTCGTTAGTTGTCGGGACTAACGCTACTGTCAGCAGTTGATGGAACTCGCTGGACTCTCTGATCCATCAGCTGTGACGTAATGCTGTCCTCAATCACCAGCCACGGGAACAGTAAATCAAGAGTGCTGCCGCTCTGCATGAAGCTAATGCTGGTTCCCCGCTCAACCACTGAGCTCATCCACAGTCCAAACAGTCAGAGGACACTGGGATGATTGCTGGAGATTTTAATCACGACTAATGGCTTCACTTATCAATACCACATTAAAAACGCTTACTGTCAACCCCTGATAAAACAGCCTCAGCACATTAGCGACTGTCTCCCTGAAGAACTTCTGAAAATAGGTTTCTTTTTTTCTCCCAATATGTCTTCTGGTTCCCTCATCTCTCTTGTTATCTCTGACCACATTTTGCTATGTTGCCGTTCTTTTGTCGGCTACAGCAGCTACTGCCTGGCATGCAGTGGTGTCGCAATACAGAAATACATTTTTGATGCCCCAAATCATTCTTAGATAGATCACAACAGCGCTGAACTGTATCGTGCAGGCCTTTTATTAATCCTGTTAAATAACGCTGGGCAGACTAATGCGAGCGCAAAATTTGTCATGAAACCAGCACAGTAGGGCTTCAGCGGCGTGATTGAAGCGTGATTCAAAACCTTATGCAGTTAATTTGAAAACACTCAAAGCTGCACAGGAAAGATAATGCTATCAACCATGATTCTCAGGTGGAAAACCTCGTCTTTGTGCTGCTCACAATCTAGCAACATTTCCACAGGGCAGCAAAGTCGGATGATCAAAAGATAAATGGATCAGGTTCCCATGCCACATGTAGTTCAGGGTCTTGTCTGCCAACAGCCACATAAACATAGGCGTTTAGCCCCTAAACACAGGGCGCTCGGTCTAGTGAGGCTTGTCAAAACACAAAATGTCCCCGAGCCAAGAGAGTGGTTTGACGTGATCGATCGACACTGAAGAGGACATCGGATTTTTACTGTCCTTGCTTCACGGGCTAATGTTTTCATGCAGCATCTTTATGTTGAGATTTGAGTATGACTGTGGGATTAGAGTAAATTATTGACCAATTCTGGTTCCAAATGAGGCACTATTTCAACACAAGTGTTTACAGAGAGTGTTTGTGTATTTACTCTCTAGATGTACAAACCAAATAAGCTGGCCATTTTCAAGGTAGACCTGCTATATCCTCCTGCTATAGTTCTGATTGAAAATATCTGATTGACTATTGATATCAATATTGTGTGTCATTTCATTTGTATAACATTAAGGTGGGATTTTTTGGGGTGGGTTTTTATAACCCTGTGAAGATTATTAATATATATATAGTAGCTCATTTGTGTGTTTTGGAACCCTTTCTCTAAACAGGTTAGGTTCCCAATCCCTCTGTGGTCCAAGCCACACAATATTTGGTTCTCAAATCAAGTGAGGAACAGAACAGATGAATTGACCTCTCAGCAATAGATTTGGAGAGGCACAGTCCTACAGGCTGCACTCATCACTGGTCTGTTGATGCTTCTTATAGAATATTGGCACCGGTTCCTCGCTGGCGGGCCTGGAGCAGGGGGTGGGGACTGTGGAGATCTCTGATATTTGGCAAAGTAAACAGTGGTTATAGGAAGATGCTTCATCATAGTCAGAGTCACTGTCAGGTAACGGAGACCTTGCCAGCTTTTTCAATTTCTCCGGGCCTCACTGTAATTTGCCAAGCGGAGAAATAGCAATTGAATTGCAATCTGTGTGTAATATAATTTGTTTAACACGGTCGAAGCAGTGATTTAAATGGGACTGAAGGACACCCACAGAGATATCATCAATTATGTGAGTTTCTATCTTGCATGGCTGCAGTGGAGCAATGTCCCTTTGTCTCATTGAAGAGGTCACCAGATGGCATGAAAGACACCAGCCTTTACTCCAGACAAACTGGCAGCCTCTTTATGGGCGGCTGTTTACATTCCAGTATGAAAATGTTGGCACTGTAAAGGCCAAATGACACTTCTGCGTCAAAGCTGCGGCGTAGGTGTCTACGGCGGTGCGAGTATTCATGGTTCTGCGTTGGTGATTCTACGCGTAGACGTAATAACAACAGAAGTAGTGGTGTTCTCTGAAACTCCCGTTCTGGAATATTTCTCGCGGCAAATTCAGTGACGTCTGGTAATCCTACAAATGAATACATTTGTTGTCTTCACTATCGGCGGACATCGACCGGGTGTGAAGAAATACGACCACGGTTCTTTTTAAACACTCTACTGATTTACCCCTGCTGCAGTTATCTTCGTGAAACACAGAGGAGGATTCGTAGGGTTTTAATACTTTTCCCAATTTGGTGGGCGCTTCAGACCGACGCTACACTCCGGTGGCAGTGTGTCAGGACGAGTGCAGTTCACTTGGAGCATGTCAAACAGCGGCATTGGGCTAATGGATTTCCTGTGTGTCCCTGTGGGATGTGTCCCTGTGGGATGTGTCACTATCGATAGGAGAGTGGCTGAAGTCGTGCCATTCGCGAACTGGGGAGCTGATAACGCGGGGACTGGGAGCAGACAATGCCACGGTTCACCCGTCACTCCAGCTCCCCTTCAAAATGGCTGCTGTTGATTTAACTGATTGGAGACAGACCCACTTAAACAAAACAGAGTACAGGCGTCCCGCCGAGTGTGTTACAGAGACCAAACCTGTCAGTATAACAGGCCTCTTGTTGACTCTAACATGGCAGACGTGACCTTTCGTAAGCATTTCAAATAACCAGTGGGACCTGAGAGAGACTAACTTCCTGCTACTGCTGACATTACTGTCCATCTGCTTTAACTGGCCGACTGGGAGGCCAACGCTGAAACCGGCAATATTGGACTTTTGACTAAATTCAACAAAAATGGCTAATAATTTTAGTCTAGTTATTGCTGTTTCTCATCTTATTTTCATCATTTAAATAATGCCACAGAATTTTTGCCAGACTTTTCATTGACAAACGCGACAGATTTGCAGTGTCTCCAGCCTCCCAGTACCCATACACTTGCCCGGCATGCGTATTATGTTGCTCCAGCTGATCCATAACTCATTGTGAAGGTGTTTGTGCCCAAGCAAAGGACAAACATTTGAAATATTTCCACCACCCCCCTTGAATATCCTTGAAATTTCATTGCACAAATGATCTGTTTTGCATTAAGCTGTTCCTTGCAGATGGGTATGGCTAACTCTCTGTTGTGTGTGTTCATTTTATGGCCGTTTATAATCAGACTGCTGTCCTTCTCTGGTTAAGTAATAGCTGTGATTTCACGAGGTGCTACTGTATCAGTGTGGCTGTGTTCCAAGCTGTGATTTGGCCAGAGAGCATGGACCAGCAGCAGAATGAATGACTGCATATCCCATTACCCCCAGTGCTGGGTTTGCATTTTGTCCTCTCTCTCTCCTGGAGCTAAAATGAAGGGTATTTCCAGAAGGAGTCTAGTGTATAGCTTCTTTAGAGCAGAAATAAATAGTGCAAGATGTTTTTCTCTCGGCACCCCGCTGGTCAACGCCTCTCCTTAGCCTTAAATGAGAACGAAAGCCAGGTTGCACGGCTAGCAGGAGGAATAATGTGATGACATGTTAAGATTCAGGGAAAAAGAGTTCTGACCAGCAGGATAGCATGGTGACCTCAGCCCAGCTAAGTGATGGTCTCAGCTCGGCTCCATCTGCCCATTGTATTTGCCCTTGGCAACCCAACATAGTTGCTGGTGTTGGTGAGTTAATGAGGACTGCGGAAAGGTTAAGTAAACAGGAGGGGCCAGCCTAACAGGAAAATTACTAGTGCCATCATCACGGAGCGTAGCTGAGCAGAGCTAGGGCTGCTCTCATCATTGTCATTCATCAGCTCTGATTTTAACGATGCGGGTAATATTGAACTGTAGATTACAGCAGCATGCCAGAAGTACATGTTGGCACCGCTGGCTGGTAAAGCTTTGGATTCTAATTGGACTCCACATCGGCGAGGAACCTAAAGAAGTACTGTACATCCCACAATATATATGAAACAGAGTGGGGGAAATCTTGGACATTCTCATTTTTTGCGGTGGTTTTGTCAGTGGCCATTTTTAGTCTTCCCATCCCTCCCAGTTGTGGACTGCTCATCGGAGCTTCTCCTCAGGACGAGCACAGCCTGCCGACTCCCCACATACCATGATGGATGACGGGATTGTTATTCAGCATTCTTAGGCTCCGTTCTGCTGCCAAGCTGCTGTCTCCTCCGATGGCCATTGTTCTCCGGTCGGCTGGAAGAGTCACCTTTATTCGATTGAAATAAATGGGATATACTCAAACTGAGACATTAATTACAAAGTTTATCTCCCAGCTAAAGTGCACTAATAAAGTACTCTAATAAGGCATCCATCATCTATGGATGTGGCTAAGGGCACTGGCCAGAGGTCACTTGATGTGATGAATGACAGTAACGTATGACGTGATGAAGATACTACACGTCTGTTCATGCCCCCGCTAGTACTATTGCTACACACAACATGCATGCACACCCTTGTATGCACACACACACACACACATACACGAACACACACACGGACACGCCTTTTGTGTGAAAGAAGTTCAACAAAAATGAACAGAAAATTGCACATTCCTGCTATTCATGTCAGCATGACGCTTAACACATTTCCCAGTGGTTAGTGGTCATTTATTCTGAATTCCTTAGGCAAAGACTTGCACACCAATGGCGATCATGATCTGTATTCAAGGTAGAGTGGGATCCCTGGGTGTTTAAACACTTCGTTGAGATCAGAGGTGAAGACGAGGTGATTACAAGTGTATTGCACAAGAACACGTGAACTCTGCTATGTCGTCGGTGTTATAAAAGCAAAACGAATGAAGCGTTTTGTTTCAAAATGAGATATCCACCATTACACAAAAGTGACTCTTATGAAATATTTGACGGCTCGAAATGAAAACACATGATGTTACTTTACAAAAGGGTAACTTAGGTTTTTGAGGTTATTATATTTTCTATGAGTTCAGGTAATGACATAAACTTCAGGCAATGGTATTTTGCTCTGAAAAGGAACTCTTCAAATGCTCTGCTGTGTCTCCTTCGTGAGCCTTCTTTCTTATACAGAATAGTAAACTGTTCATACGGTGACCCTACTGTGGCTTTTGGCAGGGACTCAGAATGACAGTCTGACGTCTCCTCCGCTGCTCTGCTGTACTAAGAGCGCACCAGCTGTCTCCCGTTTGCTTTCTAATGTCTTCTTTGTTAACATTTTATCATCCGTCTGATAGCAGCATAACTGGAGGGCAGGCTCCCTCCAGCATGGGACTACAATAGCACAGAGGATGCTTAGCGAAGATCTATGCACGACTCAATGTGAAACCGTTAGGAAAGGAGGAAGTGGTAAATCTACTGGTGATGCGTACATTAATAAATAATAAATGTAATGGCCAACGCAATTATTATCGAATGAAATGTACAAGACTTGCTGGGTGTTTTTATTTCAGAGCAGGACAATGGAAGTAGAGCCACAATAGTCTATCGAATGAGCTTTGAATGGTTGAGGTTTTAATTATACGGAAAGAAAAAAGCCCTGTGAGCACAAGTACACTCTCATCAATGTCTTTGTGTAAGTACATCGACATAAAGGGACGTGTGTAGGGGGACACCCCTATAGAAAGATATAGAAAATGGGCCTTGAACTGCTGAGAAGAAATACAAGGCAATCCCCGGGTGTGCTCATGCATGCTATACATTATACAAATATAAAAACACATTCATCAGGTTAAGAAAATGACCAGCGTACTCAAGTGTATTACTTGCAATATGCAAAGTAGCAGTGTCCCCATATATGCAAAACAGACCTTTTACTCTTCAAGATCTATTATTCACTCGCTTGCTTGCATATCCAATTACAAAATGAGCTTACCTCATTCCAACAACCATAAAGCCCTAATGAAAGAAGAAGAACTAAACTCGATGGTAGCAATTAGTAACACCAGAGGGTAACATGGCTTGTCTTCTTGTTGCTCTCATGTTGTCTGACTTTGGTGTCATGGATCATCGTGGCGAGTCCGTGGACTGTGATCTGCACAGAGCAGCTGAAACTTGTTTTCCATCCGAGTGCAGAGCCAGCTACATGCTGAGCCACAAACGTACTGTGTGGAGTGAACCGAACAGGCGACTACGTCCTGCATATAGAGACCAAGCTTCCGGTGGACTATCACAAAGACGACTAAACAGTTGCCAGTTACGGTCAATGTTTTGGCAGAGAATTAGACAAGCCGGTATCGCGCTGATGCCCACGGTTTCATCCTACATAATGTATGCTGTGGATGTGTGGTTGCTTTGAGCAGACAGGGCCATAATGCATGAATTACATGAATGTTACAGTAGCTTGTGCCTTCCCCGCACGGCGATAGAAGTTCACGCCTGCAGGCTGACCAAAGCTCTGTGTTTGCCCAGGGCAAGCTGTCTTGCTTCTGACTCCTCTGCTCATCTGTCATTGGCCAGACCTAAAGCTGCGGGATCGTTGCCCGAAGACTTTTAAAACTCTGGTGAGGTCATACATTGAATTAGAAAGGCAGTTGGGGGAAATATGTCGGTATTGCAGCAAAAGCAAGTATTAAACTGTGTTTCTGTGTGCAGCAGTGCCTCAAGCCTTGCTTGCCCTCTCTGCCTGGACCGGGCATCTCATGTGCGGCTGCAGTTTATTTCCAGGGAAAACAAATTTAAATATCCGTATCAAGTCGACAGTACACTTGACCTGTCGAATATTGATCTCATGTGATTTCATCAAGTCTCCTCCATCATAGATAGACACGGTTGTGTGTGTGTGTGTGTGTGTGTGTGTGTGTGTAAAAGTGTAAAATGGAGTCTGAAAGGCTGATGATGTTCAAAATGGCACAGCAGAATATCAAAGCACAGCAGAAGACGGAGAATTCAGCAGACACCTAACAAGCAACTGCAATGTGGCGGAGCACATGTCCTCCCCCGAGCAGCGTCTCTCCACTTCAAGTGCTGAAGTGTTCCTCATTCAACTTAACGAGGTGGCCTCAACAGAGAACACCAAACCAGCAACCTCAAAATGGAGAGCTATGGTTAGGGCCACGGAGGATTTACAGCTCTACATTCTGCACGTCTAGATGGGTTTGCGTAGGGTGGAGCGGCTGTTTCTGGGTTTCTGTACGTCACACAAGCTCTCTGCATAAGTAACAGGCCTGGTGCTCCCGTGGACAACAACGCGGAGATGAATATGTGCCAGTGTTTGTGTATTAAAAGGAGGCAGGCAGA
>OMOT01057000.1:1785-12945 GCA_900312575.1 Acanthochaenus luetkenii | reverse complement strand
GTATGATGTTTAGCTCTATTTATTTGGTGTAGTATAGTCCGTCGGGAGAAACCGTGTTCAAGCCCTTGCTATGGCAAGTGGATGTCCTGCTGACGTGTCCTTGAGCACGATGCTGTGAGTGGGTGCTGTTCTGTAGCTGACCCTGACCTCTGATGTGCCTGTGGAGGGGGACATCTCTTTCCCTACAGGGATAAACAAACGTTCACGCTCAGTTTATTTAGCCTAACCAATGTGTAGATTTCACATTCTAGGCCAGTGGTCTGTCTCGTCCCGTCCATGGAGGGACAAGAGTCTTCAGGTTTTCATCCCAAACAAACACTACAGCAGCTCCTCTCTGATTAATCCCTCATCTCTGGTTGAAACTCGGCGCTAAATAATGTGATGAAGTGTAAAAGCTTGACCATACGACTGTATACCGGGGCACCAGTGGTTTCACGAGGTCGCCACATAATACCAGTCCCACTTTAGATCCTGTGAGAAGACATCAACTTTGACTCATTTTGCGGTGCTGTTATCTTCATAATCGACATCATTCTCAAGTATCTGTGTGTTCAACGTCCTCAAGTCATTGCTTGCACTACATAGAGACAAGAAGGCACTCTAGTAATACACAATCAACACGACAACAATCAACAAGTAAACAAGCAGCAGAACATCAACAGACAGCATGGCAGCACAATGTTAGTCCTATGATGAGCAGGTGCAGGTCTTACACTAGGCATAATGATGAGAAATGGTAGTGGCTCTTAAATCTAAGTCTAAAGCACTAAGCATTAAGTCTAAAAATGACAAATAACGCGTCAAACATGAGAACGGAACACATGTTTGGTTTTTAATAAACCAGGTTCTTAGGCTTTGTTCAGGCTGCAGGCAAATCTGATTTGTTTCTCAAATGCGATCTTTAGCACCGACTGTCCACACTGTTTGCAAGTGATCAGATCGGATTTGTGTATTGAGACATCGTCGACCTATCTGCCGATGGAAGAATGGAGATCTGTCATCTCGCCCTTCACGCCACATCATTGTATCAGATTGTATCCTTCTTGTCTTGGGTTTTTATCATTCGGTTTTCATTAGTGGCATATTTCTCAGTCAAGTTAATATTTTTGACCAGTCCTTGGCAGGTGAGCCAAAAGGTTCAAAACTTCGGACCCTGATTTCTACCAAAAGCCTTCTATGTATTGTGTCTTTATCTGATCTGTCCTCTCTGCAGGCCAGTCTCATTCCGTCAGGTTGTAGTTTCTGTGCTGGATCACTAGCAGATGTGGCTCTGTGGTGCCAAGCTGACAGGGTTCCTCCATAATGCTGCTGACGTCCTTCACACGGAGGGGAACCCCACTGGCTCGGCTCTGCGCAGCGCAAAGTTTTTATCGGCCAGACAACTTCCTGTCCGTACACGCTCCGTGTAAACTTTGTAATGTTGCTATTCAAATCACCAGCACTATTGAACAATAGCTGCTGTGATAGTGGACAGATTAGCTGAGCTAGCAGAGTTCAGACGGTGCAGGTTTTGTTTGTTGCTGGTGACGACGGAAATGGCAAGACTAAAGGTTTTCAGCTCAATAATAATACGCCATTCATCAGGAACTTTGATCCAAAGCGCCTTATAGTACCGAGTGTACATGGTTAGTGTGGGTGTATCGTAGTCTTAGTGCCTTGGTCTACCCACTGAGCTACGGCTAATGTTGAGCGATAATACTGGTGTTTTCCATCATTCTGCTGGTGTCTGCACACAGTTCGCCTAGCTGGAGATATCAGGGGCCTTTTCCTCACTGAACTTCACAGCCTATGTGGATTACATCAAAGATGAGCTTTCAGTCTGGGTCGGTCGTTTAAGGCTTTCCTCCCTGACTTCTCTCTCCCGCTGCCTGCCAGCCGTCACTCTTCCTTCCCTCGTCCTGAAGATAGTCGGATGCCGGTTCCCGTCATACAAAGATAATATTCCTCCTCCAATCATTCTTTTTAATTATTTATATAGAGTCACTGCACCAGAAAGCGACCAGTGTCAACTTCATTTCTCATTATGTGAAGATGGAACGTGCATGTCAGCCGTTGAGAATTGAATCGCGTGATTTTTCCGTGGGATGTGACGCAACACAAGGCCAACGCAGCAGTGGAGAAGCTTTCACGGATGTCAGAAGAAGCCTTCCCTCCGTGACGGCTGGGGGATTGGTGACATCAGCAAACGCAGATAAAGAGCTGTGCCCACACGTCTCTCAAATCATGCAATCATAACATGCAGTGTGACAAAGTAAAGTAGCTCCTCTCAATCTGACTGATGTAACACAACAGTGATTTCCTGTTCTGAACACCTGGTGTCTGGTAGCTGTTTCCCGGGGGGAAATCCTCTGGCGCACAGGAAGTGATGCGTTTTATGTTTCCAGTTTGTTTGTAATAAACGGAAGAAGAACTGGGTAGTTAGCATGAGCAGTGATAGCCACCATGGCTGAACGGACAAGCGCCACCTACAGAAACTCAACATCACAGCAATGAGCGCTTGGCACCAAAGATGGAGACAAAATAAAAAATGAGGAACTTTCTGGTTACCACTTAAACTTTTTCTAAATATGCATGCAGCTCTAAAACACACACACACACACACACTGGGAGTGTGTATAAGCCCGTGTTGTGAAGGCCTCCCAGGTGATTCTCCTTGACGTCAGCAGATCCGTCCTCCAGTGGCCAGACGCTCTCTGGTGGACCATTAGACTGGATTCCTGCCAGTATGTAAACTGGGTCTTGGGAAGAAGAAGAACAAACTGTTCAGTGCTTCGCTTGCAGAGGTTCGATATGTGGTGTTTTTCATGGTGTTCATCGCTCAAACACGATGGCGTGATTTTCTGAACTCCTCGGCCCAAATGTTACTATGGTGGGCGAGGAGCTTCCTGGAATTAAAGGGACAGAGAAGAAGTCAAATGGAGAAGAAAAGCAATTGCCATCAAACCTGTTATTGCCATCCATAGGGAAACTACTTTATCTCGCTGAATCTTAGAGTCCAGGAGGGGTTTAGGCTGTAAGGGCTCTCATGTGGACTTAAGGGGGGCTCTGTGCAGACTTCCAGAGAGTCCGCTACCCTGCAGACTCTATTAGTGAGATTTCCCACAGTTCATTGCACTACGGATATGATGATATAAAATGTCAGGTGATAAACAACATGACAAGCGTAGCGGAAAAGCAGTCCAAGAAAGTATTCCTGTGTAAGTTACCTTAATATACATATAATGTAAAATGTATATTCAGCCAGCGTTACGTAAGTTATTTTAGCTAATGGATCGGTCTGCTTCAGTGAAGACAGTCGTATACATGGCAACGGAGTCGGAAGGCCCGTCACATTAGCACCTGTAACGCAGCTTCGCATATTAACGCTGGGCACTTCAGTCAGACTACGTCAGTGAGTCCAGACATTAGGATTGTGGTGTGTTGCTCAAGGACACTTCAACAGGGGGGGGGGTTGAAGGGGTCATGAAGTTCAGAGCTTCATTGTGGAGCAATACAGACAAATTCAGCTACACTTCTACAAATAGAGAAGAAGATTTGTATGTATGAGTGTTTAGTTTGGCTTATCTGCCCAGTGATAACATGGAGGCAAAACGATAAGAGAAATATGCAGGTGAGATAACAGGCGACCAGCTCAAACCACACAAGACAAAAGCTACAGCCATGATGAAGACTGCTGCCTGAAACTTGTTGGTTCTGCCCAATGACATGCTACTTGTTAGCACTGGTCCAATCCAGTATACCATCAGAACTGTCCTATGTACCACCTTGGGGCTATGTTCAACATTTTTTTAAATGGGTGCACTATCCCTTTTTCATTTTCTTAATTAATTAATCGGTGAAATGAGCTGCTGTAGTTTTTGTTTGGGATGAAAACCTGCAGACTGACTTTTGAATCCTAATTGAAAGCCAACCCAACACACGAATATCTGAATTGTAGAATAGTTTGTTCCAGTCTCTGCACCAGAGACTAATTCCTGTACATACTGATATTATACTGAATATTCAGTTACATGTCTGTGTGTCATATAAACCAGTGTTTTTCAACCTTTTTTGAGCCACGGTAAATTTTTTACATTGGAAAAATCTTGCGGCACACCACCAACCAAAAATGTTACAAAATGTCACTCTGTAGCCTAATACAGTATATATAACTACAATATAGTTTCTCAATTTATTTATACTCACACACAAAGCTGATATCCTGGCAGGAATTGAAGAAAGACACACGAAGCTCTTCCTCAACAGCTCTCAGTCTCTCTGTTTTTAGTCAGGCTTGAAAAGCTCAGCTCACACAGATATGTTGTGGAAAATGGGAGCAATGTCAAAACAGCTTTGTTGGCCAGAATGGGGAACTCCTTGGCAGCAGTCAACCAAAAACTGTCCAAAGGAAGATCAGCAAATCTTAGCTTTAAACCACGATCTTGTTTCAGTTCAGTTAGTTCCTCCTGCTGATGTTGTGCTGTATGGGTCCCTAACCCAGTCAAGGCCTTCAGTGGAGGCTGAAGAGGAATAAAATGACATCTCCTCAAGAGTTTTCAAATGTTGACCTATGACCTCGCACAGTGCAGCAGTTTGATCTTGCCGTTTCTCTGTGAGTGTGAACATCTCAAGGTCGGCACTTTGCACATGTTGTTGCCAGAGGTGCACCTTTAAACGGAAAGGCAATTTCCCCACGTAAGTCCTCCCTGGTCAAGATATTCCGATGTGACACGAAAAATGTCACGCAAGTGAACAAAATAGTCCGTCGGCTTGTTTTGAAGCGACGGGTGTTTCGTTTGGAGATGGCGTTTAAGCTTGCTTGGCACCATGGCGCTGTCGGACAGCTTCTCGCCACACACCAAGCATAATGGAGTCGGTGTCGTCTCATCCCCGGTGAAAGTAAATCCGAACGAAAGATAGCTTTAGCTGTATTGCTTCGAGCTCACCGTCTTTGCTTTCTTTTTACCACCACTCATACTAGGGCCTTCACCTGGGTCAGAATCTGGTCATGGGCCCAGTTCGGAGTTTGCACTTCTCCATCACCACGACCTGTCGCATGCGTCACTAATACTCTTGTCTCTAAGAAGGAACGAGGCAATTAGCTACCTGTTGCCACCCGGATGAATATTAACGTTACATTACTCTGCCAGTCACTATATTACAGCACAGACACTCGACAATGGCATATTATTTGCAGATAATAATTAATAAATGTTAATTTAAAAAACAAACTGTAAAACTAATTAAGTGAAATTGGATAATTTCTCACGGCACACCTGACGATCTCTCACGGCACAGTGGTTGAAAAACACTGATATAAACAACCCTGGCAGCTGGAATAGAAACTATAAACGTCCATATATGGTCTGCTGCTTCCCCTGTGTTTTCACAAACTGTTGTTTTAGCTCTGGGGGGGTTAAATCACAGAAGTGGTGTATCGTGTGGAGGCTCTCTGCCTCCTCTTAGTCTCCCAGCATGCCTTGCACCTCCTCCCTCCCACTGCTGGAGGCGACCCCGTTTGAAAGCAGATGATTCCAACCAAACTGAAGCGGCAGGAAGTGAAAATCATTTGACATATCAGATGAAGCCAGAGGGAGTTTAGTGTCATCACATGAGCCAACAACACCACGGCTGTCTGATGCAGGGAGAGTACAGACTGTTACATTGTGGGTCAATGTACTGCAGTTAGACCGATATCGACGTGTGTTGATGTGATGGAGGTACAGCAACATGAAAACTGTCTGGAAACCTGACATGAAGTTGTATCTTTGTTGCAAAGAAACATGTGCTCATTTAATTTAATTTAATTTAATGTTTTGTAAATTACAGGAAAACTCTCCTCCGATCTTCTTCCACTGTCAGATCTCATGATGTCTGATGTTCAACACATCCAGGAGTTATTTAGTGGTGAAGTGATGTCATTTACTCACTCAACCTGCCTCGTCTTCTTCTACTGCAGTTACTAATATTCTACGTTTCCCAGAATGCCTTTCGACAACCCCCAGAGAAGGGGCGTGAACTGCTGTTTTACATGTAGGTGGAGAGAGAGAGAGAGATAGTATGAGAGTGAGTTTTTCTATTTGAGAAAGTGAGTCGCCCCCCATACTCAGAACTCAACCTGTCTTGATGCTGCATTGCATTCTGGTCTATCTCCTCTACTGTCTCTCTTCTTCTACGATGGATTTCTCCCTGTATGATTGTTGAACGTCGGTGCAAAATGGCGGCTCTAGAAAGAAGCCCTCGCTCTTTGATTCTGAGGAACTTGACGTTTACAGCTGATGTTTTAGATGAAACCTTTTCTGATATCAAACTCCATTGTAGCTGCTGGAGACGTCTGGACGTGACGTCACATCGTCTACGATTGGCCAGTTATCCACAGAAGAAGAAGAAGAATACACCAAACTAGTACATCACCAACAGCTGTTTTAACAGAGTTGAAGTGTTTTAGGGAAAGTTCTCCTTAAGTTCATTCAGAGTTGAAGTCCTGTTGGCTTCTTGTTCTCGCCGCTTGTTTCAGTTTCCAGCTGTACAGTCAGAAGCCATAATAGGTGGAAGGAGAAGCTGAAGGTCCGTTATACCTCTGACCCTGATCAGAGGACATCACTCATGCTTTCACTAAAAACACCTTCCAGTTCAATACAATACTAAATCACGTGTGTGTGTGTGTGTGTGTGTACAATTCAGCTCCTTGAATTTACACATACTCTTTTCACCCTGATAAAAATACTTTGTGTTTTTAGATAAGAAATATATAGAAATATATTGATTTGAAATGTTTTAGTTAAACAAGATAATGTGCAGAAAGTCCAGCACGCAGCACTGCTCAACACACTGACTCTTTATCCCTTTAAGTATCAGTCGGGTTCAGACCAGAACAGTTCAACCAGGAGAAACGGGTCCAGATGTGGTTCCATTGGTTTTAAAGGGCTTTGGATGTATTGTATGATGTCTGTTCACTAGAGAGTGAAACGCTTGAGGGGATTTAATGGTAATGAAGATCTTCATGCCGAATTGTCCCTGGCGGAAGTCTAAGTTTGAAAGTCCCATACACCTTCCCTGTTCACTAAGTGTCCTGAATCTGGCAGAGTGCCCTCAGGCTGGCTTCAATCCATCATCCATTGTTTGTGTAGAAGTTGTACTCTGCTATACTTATTGAGAGATTAATGGCTTTCCTAGAGAAGGGCTGTAGAAGAACAAAATGGTTTCCCTAAGGCCGGAGCCTGTACTGACCACATTGTTTCAGTCTATACAATAATGGGAAACAGATTAGAGAGTGTGTGTGTGTGTGTGTGTGTGTGTGTGTGTGTGTGTGTCTTTTCACCATGCTCCGTGTTTAGGTGGATCACGGTCTGCTCTGTTCTGTCAAGCTCCATGTTCTCTTTACAGAGCGGAGCGTTGGAATAAATCAGTTAGTTTTGACTAACTGGTTTCCAACCCCTTCTGGTGTTACGCGGGGAGAAGCTCCGTCGCCCGCTTCATTTGCAGTTTGTGTGAATGATGTTGGCCAGTGCAGCTAAATCCTTGGTGTGGTGTCGGGTGTGGAGAGGAAAGGGTCAGCGGTCTTTGTATGCCGACAACATTATTTCACCTGCTGAAGCGGAACATGACTTTTGTCTTGCAAACAACTGGTGTGAGAAACGGAGCTTAACCAGAAATTACAAGAAAACTGAAATAATGTATTTTGGGATTCCCCACCGTGTTATCAGCCACTTTACAGTACACTTGGATTGGCAACTAAAAATCTGAATTATATAAAACCTTACAAATATCTGGCCATTCCTGTTGATGAACACATTAATTATATACATGGCTTTCCAGTTTCTGTCAGAAGCCGCTAGTAGGGAGACATTGGTTTCCATACAGATTCAAGACTTTATCAGGCTTGTGTGTCCGGTGCTTGACTATGGAGCGGTGAACGATCCTGCATGAGAGGCTGCTCATAACACGGCTGTCAGTAGGTCTGCATGATATTAACAAGTAATCATATACACAGACAGATTTTTAAATATTTTAGAAGAAATTGAAATTGAAAACTGAGATGTTTAAGATTGGCTCTGTTTGAATACGATTTATATGAATATAAATACAAAGTATTTATAGTCCAGAAAATGGCGCTCGGCACCAAATCACCATGTTTAGGATCAATTTTGAGCTTCACCACACTGATAAAAGAACTTCAGGCTTGGAAATTGATGTAGTTCATATTGAGATTGTTTTCAGTGAACTGTGCAGCTCTAGACCTGAGAGACCTCCGATGAGCTCGACAACAGAATAAGCTTAAACTCCTAGATCACCAACATTACAAGCAAAAGGAGGTCAAAGGTCAGAGGTCGCAGCACAGACAATGGATGGAACAAATACTCATGTCAGCCTAGAGTGACCGTGATGATAGAGAAGTGCGAGGAAAATAATTCTAAAACAATTCTAATTAAAGAAAGAGGTAGAAGGGGTTTTCTTTTCTTTTTTGGATGAGAGCAAGTTAGAGTAGACGAGGAATTCACTGAGTGTATTTCACACATTGATGCATCCCAAAGTCCAACAAACAAACAACATCATGAAGTAGACATACAAACAGCTGAAAGTATACAAATGTTAAAACGGTACATTAGAATAGAAAGTACTCGTCTAAAGTCTGGTTAAGAGCCGAGTGTTTAGGACGATGTTGTCGGGGGACAGTGAGGTATTTCTTGAAGAGGTGAGTTCAGGGTTGTTTGCTAAATCCAGTTAATGTGTAGACTTCACTGTACGATCTGCAGTGTTCAGCTTTTTTTCCAGCTTTTTTTTCAGCTTTTTTTTTTCCCCGCTCAAAAATGTGGATGACAGCCAGTTGAGGAACACGCTCAGCAGATGCCCCGCCTCCTTTTTAACCTTATTTGCTGACTTCCAGCCCCGTCGCTCCGACCGACACTCGGGGAACGACCCGCTCACCTATAAATACACAAATCGCCGGCGAGCCTCAGTTGGCAGCTCGGCCAGCATTCGACAACTTGTGTATTTGCTCGGGTCTGCAGCTACGCACCACTGTTGGCTGGATCTACCTTGTGCACTACGACCTGCTGCCGTTGGAAACGGAGGGTTCTGAGTCAGGTTAGGGTTAGAGCTCTGGGAGGAGTTGGTTTTGATGTGAAACAGAAGACTGGCTGCTGTTTCCTCCTCCAGCTATGGGAGACTTTTGGGGTGATATTGCCGATCAGAGGACGACCAGAGCAGCGTCGTTGGTATGTATCTGTTTGGTTGAACGAGATACTTGGTGGATAACATTATTTTATTTAAAAGCTCTTTTGAAAGAACCACTGCTTTACATTTATCTGACTCTTATCCAGAGAGACCTCCAGTGATTACGACAGTAGAATAAGCTTCAGCTCCTAGATCTCCAACATTGCAAGCAATCGGTAGCGAGGAGGTCGGGGGTCAGAGGTCACAGCACCCTCACTATAGATGAAACAAATATTCCTGTGACCCGAGGATGAAGTTTTATTGAAAGTGTCTGTGTGTTTGCATGGAGCAGCATTATTACTAGAGGTTTACACTGATCAGTTCAGCATCATTTGGAAAATGATAAAGGTTTTGAACACGGGTTGCCCTGGAATACCTATGTTGTATCGGAGAGTGTGATGGCAGTCTGGTCTCTGCGTTACCCTTCTGCACACGGAGACTGTAAACCTGAACGTTTATGTTCAGAACCAGATTCCCCCTCTGGCTTTTCCCTCTCACCTCCCACTCATATCTGTTTCTCATCACTCAAGATGCTCATTTCTAAAGAGCTGGTGTGAGTGATGAGGCCGGGATGTGATCTGGGGTTGCACAATTAAAGTTGAATGAAATGTTGATTGACTACTGTGATTTCTAAACCAAAAGGCAGCAGTTTTTCCTTGAAACGACAGACGTTTCCTAAACATTCTGGAGCCGGGGAGAATCGCTGGACTAGAGATGTGTTGCTGGTGTTACCTGGAAGTCAAGGCTGTCTTACAATACAATACTTACAATACTACTTAACAGTGTCTTGTTAGTGTTCTTGTTGCCGTTTTCTACCTTAAAACCTGCCGGAGCGTCCTCGGGTTCGGGTTGGTCTTACTCCATCTTGTCTCTATTCAGCTGGACTCACCGAGCTAAAACTCTCTTGTGCTCAGACAAGGCAGAAGAGAAAACACAACTTGAATGGTATCTTCTAGATATTAGACAGGTTTCCGTCCGGTTACACTCCTGGGAAACCTGAAAAAGTCCTGGAATTTTTAAATATGTTTTCCAGGTCTGGAGAAGTTGTGAAAAACAATAAAAAAGAGAAGATATGACTGGAAAAGTCATGAAATGTTATTTTTATTTAGGGGTACTGTGAAATGTGAAAAAGAAGTCCATACTGTAGTATGTAGTATTCAGCGTCACATCCATATTCTGTATCTGCTCGTTCCACAGCTTCACTGAAGTTCCAGCTGCTTATACTGAGAGAAACATTCAAACCCAAGACGCTGCACCATTACATCTTTAAAAATCGACATGTTGTGCGTCATTTTATCCACAGTTCCCTGTAATTCAGCCTGACGTGTTGGGTATCTAACCTTAGGCTCTGGACTAGAATTTAAAATAAAGTTCTGCGAGTTTGAACAAAGCTTGTACTTGTATTACAACATGCGTTCAGTGGGACGGTGGAGTGGGAGAGCGGTTAAACTAGTTTATATGGTACCATACGGTGAAATGGTGTAACATTTGTTTAAATTGTATACACTAGTCTAAATCATTAAGCGCGTCCTTTCCACTCATGTAGCCATGTTACAGCTGGGAAATTGCCACCAGAGCTTGAAGAAGGAAGATTCAAATGAAAATTCATCATGTGGCCTAATATATGATGATCTAAACACCCCAAGAAGAGCCATTCTTACACTGTGACACCAAAACTACCCCAAACCTCACACGTACAGGAAACACTAGGATGGTATAACAGTGGCTTTTAGTGTTGTAGCGGTTGGTTAAATGGGATTGTGATGGTTTAAATGGTTTTAGCACTGGTTTAAATGGGATTGTGATGGTTTAAATGGTTTTAGCACTGGTTTAAATGGTTGTAGCTGTGGTTAAATGGGATTGTGATGATTTAAATGTTTGTGACAGGTGAAGTAAGCCATCCTGTGTCCAGACGGTTGGTTTAGATGTGGTGTGTGTGTGAGTGTAAATGTGTCTGAAAGTGTG
>OMOT01056996.1:0-16037 GCA_900312575.1 Acanthochaenus luetkenii | reverse complement strand
AGCTGAGTGAGCCTCGCATGGATCGGCTCAGGCACAAATCTATTCGAAATTCAACTACATTATCCTAATACGGGCTGAGCGTCCATTGTTCGAATCGGGAATTGGGGTAGGACGCATCCCATCAATGGGAGCTTATTAATGTGTGTAAAGGACCAGAGGGACAGACTGTTTGGAGCCTGTACAGTACAAAATGTGGCCGCAAAGTAAAGAAGCCAAAAGTATCTAAATACCACCTCCCATTTAGCATAACAGCGTGGAAACTGATTTAAATATTTCTGCAAGAAATTAATTAACAAATGAGGCTTTATTTTGTATCGTCTTTTCTGTTTCTTAAGGAAATATATTTTGCTCGGTTTAACTCAAATAAAAATTGCCAGAGTCCTCAGTACCTAATAGGAAATCCCTTGCTATTTGAAAAGGGGTTGATTTCAGCCCTTTGAGTGAATGAATACTCTCCACTGGCAGTGTCAAGCAGTCAGGCGTCACCCAATATTCCCATTAGCGGAGAGGCCTGGTGCCTCAGACCTCCACTGGTGGGAAAGGCCAGACACCAGGAACTCCACTGACTCAAGTGTCTCCTCTTCACTTCAACGTCATGTGACAGGGTTTTAATGCTTGGACGCAGAAGCCAGAATGGATGTATCAGGTAAATCTGTCAAAATATTTCTACAAGACAGAAAATAGGCTGGAATCAGAACTGTGGCTGGAGTATTACGCTGTTGAAATAACATGAAAAAGGCTCACTGGAATGTTAAGGAGGCTTACTGTGCAAATTTCAGTCGAAGGGCTTTGTATTCTTTAGACTGAAATCCTTGTCAGCCTTCAAAGAGAGTAGCATGTCTGCAAACACCATTTGCTCACAAATTTAAGGCTCATAGTTAAGATTAAGCTAGGGTTATCTTAAGGGGAAAACGGGTCTATTTATGGAGACAAAACAAAAACTAGATATATATACCTATGTGTCAAAATATATACAAATGACAGATTATAATATTATGGTTCTAAATATCCATAATTGTTTCAACAATGTTGTATGTCCTTTTTCTTTGGATGGCCCAGGTGTAAACATTTAAAAAGAGGATCAATTAAATGCAGGTTCTCTCAATGGCAGAGACTTTATAGTCACAGTAAAGAATCTACATCAACACGTCCTTCTAACATGCTCTATATCTCATGCTGAAACTAGGGTCCAATTCCCCACCGATTTCTGGAGGACGCGTTTCAAATAATGACAGACTTCAAAGCCAAGATGTGGCTTCTGAACATATTCTTAAAGAAATTTATTTTACACCTCAAAAACAAAGAAGGATAGGGATTAGGGACGTGGTACATCGGGAATGTATTCACAACTGTAGTTTACATTTTTTTTGGTGTAAGCTCAGAGAAAAATGTTAATACAGTCATAATAATTGCACTTCATAAATCTAGACTGATGCCAGTATTTCCCCACAACAAAGCTCCGGCTCTCTCTCCAGTTAATAAATTCAATTTCCCATTGAAATTTGACTGACAAAGGAAATGCTAATTTAAGACCAGAGGACTGCTGCACTGATCCAATTTTTCTCTTTCACTTGAGTCCCACAAGGCAATAAACATCGCAGTAATTTAAGTGCAGTACATTCACGGGAATCTCAGTCATAATAAATATTTCACTGCTCTGAATCATCAAGTTAAGACTGGCCCGGGCTAAACGCATCTCAACCATGGGCTGAAATGGACAAGGAAAAGCAGTGAACCTCATCTCATCTCCTTTGACGCGAGAGGACAAGGCATGATTGTTTTCATTTTGTTTTTCTTTGCAGGATTAGGGGTGTGTAGGGCCCCCAAACTAGGACGCCCATTTGTTCCCACCTCTCGCTGTCATTATGGTATCACTTGACAGTAGAAAGGGATGTAGCACTGTAACCACAGTTATAGTCACGTGAGAACGAGATCTCGTCTCTAGCTCGGGAGAATATCTAAAGCCTCCAATAAAGCAAAGCAAATCGAGTACGTTTCGGGTTTCAAGACAGGATTTCCTGTACTTTAGTCAGATATGATGTTTATGCTTTTTTTCCCCTCCAGTCTTGGTGGTAGAAATCTTGTACTGACACTTCAAAGTCTGAGGATTTTGAAAAATACAAACTAAAATACACACGCGCATGCACTCACGCGCAGCCACATACACGCACAAACCAAACATACACATAAGGTCATGAAGATAACCTCCCCGTCACATTCTTCATTGTAACATTTCTTTTTTTTGCAACATTTTCTTTTAAATAAGTGTTTCAAGATTTACTGTAGATTCCAGTGTTGTTTAGGTAAGAGAGCTCTCCGACCGGGTTCTTACAGAACCAAAGCAGCAACTATGCCTTACACCAGGACATAAGAGACTGCACATCAGCTTGAGGAGGAATAATTCAATCATAAAAACAAAAATGGAAAACTAAAAAAGCATTTGAGACACTTTCCCCATAGCAGCCAATGCATATAATATACCTACAAATATATAAAACAACAAAAAATAGGTTCAAGTTTTTCAAGTTTCTTAAATATATAATATCCAAACTACCCAATTCCAAACTTCAAACTTAACAAGATTCCAAGCAGTGCAATTTATGTATCAATTATAACAGCAATAATAACTAATATTGTACTATCCTTTTTATTCAACATTATGATCCTTGTACATAACACCCAAGTACTGCCTATAATTTGTATTTACTCATGTATCAGTACATATGTGTGTGTATGTGTGTGTGTGTGAGCACATGTACTGTCATGTGTGTCTGGTTATTGTGTACTGTTATTTTGGGATTTAGAGAGCAGCCCTAAACTTTGGCCCTTTGAGGCTGTTTCAGTGACAACCTACACAGTAGCTTCATCCTTAGTATTTGGAAGGGGAATACAGGTGGCGTATGCACTTCATGTCAAACTATGATTCTCATCAAAAAGTTCAGGCAAGTAAAACAACAAAAACAGAAGAAAACTAAATCAATCCAAAATTCCTATTGGCAAACCACACAATGGAACATCTGGAGAATCTTGAAATCCCTTTTCTCTCCCACTGGTAATCCCTCCACATTTCAGCCCTGGGATCCCCACAGCCTGCCTCCAAACCTCCAAACCTAGGTTCATACCGCACACAAAGTGCTCTCCTCTCAGCTCCCACGCTAGTTAAAGCAGCGCCAATCTCAACAAATCTGTACCCAAGAAACATCTCTGTTCTTTGATTTTGTTCACAAATTCACAATTCTTTTCCTGCTCTTCTTTCCCCTCTATCTGTAAACGGGGAGACGGATGTGTGCATGCTGGTGGTCTAACAGACGTGGCACAGACACAGTCTCGTAGCCTTTGCCCAGCATCTGCTCCTTGATGCAGGGTGGGTGGATGTCGTTGATCAGGTACTCCAGAGACTGCAAGCTGCTGCTCAGCACAGAGGTGTTGCACAAGCTCTTGCTGGGCAGGCTGCAGCACAAGCCTCCCCCGCTGTCTATCGCAGGGTGGTGATGATGGTGGTGGTGGTAATGGTGATGGTGGTGGGGATAGCCCATCTCTCTGTGCCCTGTGGCTGGCCCTCCTGTGGAGGTTCCCAAAAGCTCCTGGGGGTTGTAGCAGTCGCTGTCAGGGGTCACCAGCACACTGTTCCAAGGCGGGGCAAAGTATTGACCCACTGAGAAATTTCCATGCATACCCACACAGTTCAAAGGGGAAGAGCTAACTTTGTCCAGGCCGCCTCCTCCACTGGCACTCGCCGTCAGGTGGTACGGTCTGGAGGACGAGGACGACACTTGGGCAGCCATAATCCCTCCTCCTGGAACACAGGTTTCAGGGGACTTGCTGATCGCCCCCCCTCCTCCACTACCTCCACTGTACATGCGGAGCACGGCCTGTTGATGCTGATGCTGCTGCTGCTGTTGCTGCTGCTGCTGTTGCTGCTTCTGCCAAAGGATGTAGTCCATGCTGTCTGGGTACAGCCCAGTCTTCATTACCTCAGCACTCTGAGCTGGCAGCCCTGCCCCTGTATATAACACATTAGCCTGGGGTGCCATCCCTACCATATAGCCTCCACCTGAGGAGCTAGAAGAGACCCCCATGACAGTTGTGCCATGCTTGGAGGGGCTGGGATTCGATGGTGCAGTGGCAGCCCCTGGGCACACCTGCTGCAGAGCTTGGGCCTGGCAATGCTGGTTGATCTGGTAGATGATGCTCTGGATGGAGGGGAGGTTGGACTGTGCGGGCAGGGGCAGGCCTCGGCCCCCCGTTACAGGAATCACTGAGCCAGCTACAGTGACATTAGGGGGGACCGACAGTCCGGGGCCTTCTGGAGGCTTTGAGGGCCCAGTGTGGTATACCATTTGGCCATGGCCGTTGGCTAAAGTGCTACTATTAGGTGGTGGGTACGGGGCTACGGCTATGTGGGCTGGCGAAAGCTTAGTCCGTCTGCCTTCGGAGTTCTTGAGAACACCTTTTGAGGGGACAAAGGTGGTGGAGGATGATGAGGAAGAGGCCTTGACAACGGCTAGCAGACCCTGGTAGCCCCCGGTTTGGATGTGTGGGTAGGGGCTATAGCGCTGGCCTGTGGTGTCATATCCATTCACAGTCCGGTTAAGGTGCTTGTGCTGGGGAACCCTGATGTTAGTGGGGAAGATCTTGATGGACAAAGGGCTGTTGGCCGTCTTCTGAGCATAGGCATCAAGTTCTGCCACAGTGGGGTAGCGGGGGGAATGCATGGGAACCACCAGCTCACCTGCAAGACAAAGGGAGAGTAGTATGGGTGAGGTGAATAATTCAGACAACACATAGACGGCTACGTGTGTAGAGGAACATACACCAGACCACACAGCTAAGGGGCTGACAGCACTGGCAGCCACAAAGTCAAATCAATCAATCGCAATAACCACTCGATCTGCTGCAACAGTAAACACTGGTAGCACAACTGTAACTACCTCTAAAGCAGACTGAAACATGTCAGTGTTTTACCTAGATCCTTCAGAGCTGAGTATACAGTTCTACAACGGCATGTGAATAAAACAAGATGCAAAACAGCATACACATCGCAGAATGTCATGACCCAAACAGAGAGGCAAATTGTAAATCAGGACAGACATTCATTTATGTTCCCTCGCTCCTCTCCTCCATTTGATCTTTATTTCCATCTCATTTTCACACCCTCCCGTGGAAGTTCATCCCTAGACAAATGGATCTTTTTAAAAACTAATTCTGTCAAAGCCTGGTACCTTAGGCGCTGTTAAATCAGTGCGATGTGAAATTAATTCGGACTCTCTTTAGCACTGAATTGGGTTAGCCTTGGATACCAGGCAAGGAGCGATGAAGGGGAGGGGATAAAAGCTTGTTTAATTGCAGTGGCACATTTGAGATTTATAAGTGGTATCACTTACTGGGTCTTACCCTTGGCCACAGAAGTTCCACATTTATTCAATCCAGGAGAACATGGAGAGGCCCTCGCAAAAAAACCAATTAACCACGTATAGGGAATTACTAGCCTGGTTATGGTGAACTATATAAGAACAGAACCTAGTCAATGCTAGGGTGCCGCTATGAACAAACTTGGCCAAAAATATAACTGGAAATTGGTTCAGATATCCCACCTGCTGCCAAGACTCAAAACATCTCTATCAATCGCAAAATCAAATTGCCCCTTCTAAAACATGCCAACCCACAGTACTATTTTGTCCTTGTGTGGCAAAAAATTTAAAATAATCAATGATGAACATACAAGAAGAATACCAAAAAGGTGGCTTTAGTGTGCATAGAGTACATATCATTATTACATGTCTTTCTTTAGTACAGAGTTAATGAGAGATTTAGCAACACGCGTACAGCATAATACACGACGGCACAAACGAAAGGCAGGTACAGGCCCCCATCGCAAACCAGACCTGACGAATATGGAAATGGTGTCGACTGTAGGGAGGTGGGCTTGCTGCTATATGAAACCACCCCATTCTCCAGATTAAATTCAACAGCGCAAGAGGCAAGTCCGACTAGCAATGTCCCTCGTTCAATGAGCCAAGGCTTGGCCATTGTGAATTACGGTGGCAAACAGGAAAATGGCAATTTCTAAAAAGCCCGCCACGTGTCATTGTTTGGGGGTAGGGCATGGAGGTGAGGGGCCGCGGCAAGATTGGATTTAAATGACATTATTCAGGCAATTTCATGGCTACTTAGCTCAGTGCAACAAAAAGGTGTGGGGGGTGGGGGGGAAAGAACTCAATTTACAAGCAATATATCAACTGCCACAAATGACTTGCAACCCCTTCAAAAATGACATTTTTATGCAAAAGCTAACAAAACGCACAAAAATTAACTGCCATAACCGTACCGTCAGCAAATGTCCTGGTGACTTAAGGAGTCTGCAGGGTGCAGGGTGCAGGCTGTGACTAGGACTCACTCCATTTCCTTTCCGATTGCAAAGTCATTTTAAAGAGACTCCATAGCCAAGCAGTCACAATTCTCATTTCTTTGCTCCTATTACAGATAGCATGGGGAGTTCATTTCTATCCTATGGGTCTCCAACTGTGGAAAATGATTAAATCTATGCGATTCATATCATAAAAGAAATAAATTGGGAATTTAAAAGCAGAGGGGGACATCATATCCGTGTCTGTGAACCTTTTCCAAGCACAGTCTATTTGGTTCATCCTGCAGATAACGTGCTCTCCAAACCAGAAACACTATATTTCTAATTATATTTAAACTGTCAATCCCTTTTATGTAAAAATAAGCTTGCTTTAATGACTTGGCTTTAATCAGAGTGAATGAACCTAATGGTCTAGGCTGAGAGTGCCAGGCCAGGCTATCTGAGATCTAACCAACCTTACTGAGGCAAAGCTCTGCTCCCCTGGTGACAGCAGTGCCACTTGCTTTGATGTTCTGACTTGCAGCGGACAACTGACAGAAGACTTGTTTCATTTGCTCAGAAGAGAAAAACATGCTAATTTCAAAGCACACTGCTGGTCCACATGCAAATGGGACGGCAGTATTTTGATCTCCTTTACATGAGGCGAAAAAAAAACCCATCTTTGATCATCACATGGTCTAAATGAGGAAAGATACTTGGCTTTCAGGCATATCAAGGACCGGTGCCCTGCCACCCCTGCAAGCCCCCAGCTGCAATATGTCCACCATTCCACCTAACAGCCAGGAAATTCATTAAAGGGTGGCTAATTCTATTCCTTCTCACTGACTGAGTCCATATTTTCCATGCCTGAGCCTGCATTTCTTCTGCAGAGGAGAAAGCCCTCTCCCTCCGTCTTTCCCAGCTTGACCCTTGTTTGTCAATAGGCAGAGCCTTTGGCACACCAACCTGGCATCAAAGGGTTTCACACTTCACAGGCCACAGGGATTAGAGGCCTTTCAGGCCTACAAAACCCATCTCAGCTCCACAAAGGCTTCCGGTTATTAGAACCCACAGGCATAAAGGAAGAAGAGGAGGGAGAGGAAGCAAATGAGCATCTGGATGCTTCAGATTCTGGCTTCCCCTTAAAAAAAGTTCCACGGTGTACATTTTATTGCAAAGTTGATTACAGTAAATATGACCACAAACTGGGGCGTAATTTCACTCTCATAAACGCACTGTAATGCACACGACTGTGTGTTTGATGTGCAGGGTCTCCTCCATCTCTCTCCTCCAGAGCAGTAAGTCTGTAAGTAAGGACATGGAGGTTAAAGGAGAGAGACTCTTTTCAGGCTCGCGCTGTGTGACTTATTGGTTCAGGCTGCAGTAGATCACAGCTATGAGCAGCAGCAGCATACAGATGATGCTTGCTGATAAACACCCTCTGAGGCAGCCAGCACTGCCTCCTCTGTGTGATCCCTCATCCCCTCATAAGGTGTGTGTAGGTTCCTGCACCTACACACACACCCGCGTGGTTATGCATTACACATGCATAAAAACTGAAAAAGGCACCAACATGTGCATGTATACACACACAGACCTGCAGTTGTGTGTTTCACTTGCCATCAGTGGAGCATGTTGTTATCCTCTGCTCAGTGCTCTCATGAAATGTAGGGCAGAGACAACAACAGGTGCCTGTGCGGGCGACAGCCTGCAATGCCTCCTGGGCTAAATGCTTCACACTCGCTTCATTTTGACATGCGACAGCCTTGTAAGGATTAATTATTTCCCCTGGGGATGGACGAATATGCTTTTTCCCTTCCTGAGAGCAGGAGGCTATGTGCAATCACATGCACACATGAAACAGCTTAAATGAACAGAGAAACCTGGACTAACAGTAAGTTTAAAAAAAAAAAAAACTTTACTCCCACATGAAAGGAATGTAAACAAACCAAGAGAGCATATGATTGAATTGTGGATAGGAGATTAGATAAAAGCTCGGGCAAACACATGCATTAGTTCTGGGAGATCACGCGCCAGGGAGCGGAGACGGCAGGGAGGCAATTAATGAGCTGACCTTCGTCCTTAATCACCCGGTGCCTGGCACACAATGCCCGTGTGTCAGAGCGGCACATCTCTAAATGCCACCCCTCATTAGCACGATGCACATTGTGAAAGAGGGTATCTGTGCGGTGTTACACTGTAGCGGTCAGAGAGCGATAGTAAGGCTAGTATTAGGATAATATGGCAGCACAGAGCTGGACTGAACTGCAGTGGGCCACGATATGATCTAGAAATCCCATTTCACTTGGAGGATGGGCACTCTCCTTTCTCTCCATTTTTGATTGGCATAAAACTCCCCAAGCGCAACGTCCTTGGTGTACCCTGTGCCGTCATTGTGACTGTGTGTGTGTGTGTGTTTAGGGAAGGGGGTACCCAATTTTGAACACTCAATTAACACTCCTTTAATTAGCCAGCAGTACATTTTGAATTCTGATGAACTAATTTCCTTGCTGGGAGGGTGGAAGAGGTGGGGGAGGGGGCCCGGTAAAGACAAGGTCCACTGGGTACAAAACAGCAATAAAGAGGGAACTGGTTAGATTAGACTGTAAAAAATCCATTAAATTCTGTGCACTTCTTCCAAGTGAGAGGTCAAATTGTGTTGATCACAAGACGCAAAGGCAGACGGAGCGAGTATGAGAACAGGGAGTTAGGTGAGGTGGAAGGAGGGGGGAGAGAGGAGATGGGGCGTTAGAGGCTGTGTGAGAGTGCAGTACCAAATCCAGAGGACCATGAGAATGCTTTGCATTTTAATTAGAGGTTTAAATGAATAAGCAGAGGAAAAAGTCTGAAATGCCCTTGCTCCCATTTATTAGCACTCTGAAGTGTTCTAAAATTATGAGCAGGTTGGAGAATGTTCTTCTCGTTGGTGAAGCCAGTGCTCACTACCAAAACACCCTCAGCATCTTCTCACTCACTGCTGCCCGTCTGTATCCCTACTTACCACGTGCGTTGATCCTCTCGGACCATCTACAGTGGTGAGCAAAGTACTTGTTTAAAAAGAAAGAGACCATTTGGTTGAACTGCAATTATGACTTGTGTTCGACAGTGTAGAATGGGCAGATTTGAAGGCATTGTTCCATGGAGGAACCCTTAACCTGTGCCTATTGTTTAGCTCTGTGCAGATAGGATCAGGGTCTATCACATTCTCTCCCCACCTCCGTTAGCATGCCGGACAAAAGCGGGGCTGTAAAAGGACGGGCAGGCGGGGGGGAAGCCAGAGGCAGCTTCGCTTCCTGAACAATACCTGCCTTGTGCTAATGGAGGTGTCATCTGGCACAGGGCTGATTAGTCAGCGATTACAGCCAGGCCTCAATTGCCGTGACAACTGCTGCAAACACAATGGGCCCTGATAGAGCCAGCTGTTTGGTCCTCTGCAATTAACCCTGCATCCCACTCGTCTCCGGCGGTGCGTTGCCTCTAATTGACTATTGGGCACACAAAGCAGGGGCTGTCGGCCAGACCCCCTGGACATTGCCCCCCCCGCCCCTCTGCCGAGGTAGAGATGATAATAATAGAGGTGTCCTGTGGACTCGGCCACCAGTCAATCAAAGCCTCGGTGCCCCACAGGAGCTTCCTGAGGAGAGAGAGAGCGCAGGGAGAGCAGATGAAGCACATGTATGAGCCAGTGATCAACAGGGTAGAGCAGCCTTGCAGGGGGCAGACATGTTGAATATGCCCTCAGCCAGAGTACTAATCAATTCAAGTGCATGTGGGGGGAAAGAGAACCCTGCTGCTTGCTTGATATCAGAAAAGAACACTCATCTCCCTCAGTTAATCTCAAGGTTGATTTTCTGAGCAACACCAGACAAAATGGAGGCAATTATTTGTCAGGCCTATGCTATCTATAATTGCAAAGATAAAAATCAAACTGCAATGATTTCTCAGAGGATACGCCTGCCTGAATTCACTGTTGCTTGTGTCATCATAATCATCAAACAAATGCATATTTGTAAGACAATGGAAGTATTCTTCACCTCGCCCTTTTCCGTGTTCGCATCTATTATTGAAGAGGCTGACTTGTAGACTGAAAATGTGTTTCTTTTTTTAAACTTTGCTAACCCATCATTACCCATTTGTATATTTTACACAAACATTACAACTGTAAACAAACCAACAACTGCTCCACAACTGATATTTAGCGGTCACATATTGTTAATCTTTCAACAGGTCAGGCACTAAATTTAAGAGAGAATATAATGCATTTAATCAAATGAATCACTATGTAAATAAAGCCAGTAGTTGGGTGACAATGTTTCAACAGGGGGCGCCATACTGAAATCACATATTGGGCTTTTAAGCCGCCAACATGTTTCGCAAACAGCAAAGAGGATAATGAGAATGTGAAAGCTATCTGCACGCTGGTCCTTCACAGCCACAGACGTGGCACAATGTCAAAAATTGATTTAGTCATTAAGAGATTTTTTTTTTTAAATAAAAAAATAAACTTGGACATGACTTCCAAATCTAATGTTTTATTTCATTAAAGCCAATCTCATCTAAGATCAATCTATTTCCTGCACAAGCGGATGGAAGAAATACAAAATTGAGAGCTTAATTTGGACTTCCTCCTCACAGTCTGCAGCAAGAGGTCATTTATCTAACTTGCCGTGGTCCACAGTTACAGATAAGGATTAAGATAGAAAACAAGATCAGTTTTCACTGTTGTCTGGCTATTAACGGTTTGATTTAATTCTCATGCACTTTCACATATGTCTACCACATGATAGTGGACAACGTATGCGATCAAAAAGGCTAATTACATTTATATCATAAAGGTTTCCTCCCGAGAAATATGAAATGATACTAGGCTACTGTCGTATTTATATTTTCTCATCAGAATCTATCTCTAAAGCCAGACGTTACTGAATCAGCCATGAAAATCAATTAGCTGGTTTGATGTGGCAGCCTCATGCTCCTTCCAGACAGACCTGGCTTTTGTGGGCTGTAGGGGAAATTACTGGGAATTGATTGATCCTGAAGGACTCCTCTGTACACATGACCTGGCAGACGGAACACACAGACACAGACACACACAGATCCTGCTCGCAACAGCTGATCCAAACATTCTGCCTCCAGCTGATACCGACATAATTTTTCTTTAGTAGCCACTACATTGTTAACCATTAACGGTCGACGTCCCAAAATGTAAATAAGCTTTATATTCTGTTTCACAACTAAACACCAATCATGAGAAAAACATTGAAAACAATTATCTAGTTTCACATTCTATTCTATGTTTGTGATGCCAAGGAAGGTGGTACCTCTGTTCCGTCCAAGCTCTTCATTTCCCAAGATTCCCTTTTCCACCCTCTTTGAAACAGTAGCAGAATAGATGTGGTGTACTATGGAAACCAGGTGCAGTGACATTTTGCAATGATGAGATCTTCGACTAATAAAACCCACCCCTCTGTGAAACCATGCATTACAGTCACATCCACTAATTCAAAAAAGCATTGAAATCTCATATTGTTCTTGACTTGATTTTCTCTTTAAGGCTTAGATCTTCTTGCTGCTTTCCCTCTCTTATACCTTCTTCTGTCTCTTTACCTTAATTCTATATTTTCTTTCTGTGCTCTTCTCTTCACTTCGTCCCCTTCTCTGTCTCTTCCGTCTCCCTCTCCGAGTAAGTGAGTTTCATCTGGGGTGCTTGACGGGCGAAATCACCTCAGGGCGAACACTTTATTATCTGTAGTCAAAGCGTCACCACAAATACCATTCTACACACACAAGTGTCACTTTCCATTTGTCTGCACTCTGGCTGCATTAGCCGAGCCTAGCCAGCCCAGAGCCTCGTCTCAAACACGGCCAGCAGAAGAAAACCAACAGCGTGGGAAAGCACACATCCTGCATTCCTGCCCCATTAACACCACTGGCACCACCACAGCAGGCCTGCTGCTCCCCTGGAGCATTAAAAGCATTATTATCAGCATTAGAATTAGCCGTAGAGATAGCTTTGGTAATGTATCAAACTAAAATACAACAGCATGGTAACATGTAACAGTTATTATTTTGTATCAATAACCATTATACATATCGCCACATTAGTCACTACACATTTCTCTCTCTTGGTCATGTTGCAGTGCATCGCATGAAAGCACGTGTGGAGGAGAGCCAAACAGAGGAACCCCCATGGATTCAGATCACTGTACATAATGTCATTAACGAGGATATAGCTGACCGTCCCTGCTTGGCAACACCAGTGTGTAGTTAAGCAGGGCTGTCCGAGGCTTGGAGGAATGCAGGCCGGCAGCAGCCACGTCACGCCCTTTGTGGGACACCCGTGCACCCAACAAACACAGAAACTGGGGCAACATGTTTACCCCACACTACACACACACACAGCGCTTCATAAACAAAACCATCAAACAAAAAGAGCTGGCTTCATGTTTGTTCCCATGACAGCCAAAAAAATGTTTTTATTGCAATGGAGAAAAAGAACAACCCTGAAAAGTTCACACTGAACAGAGCCCATAGCCACGACCTCATTTCAAGCACCAGGCTCTTTCCATTTGCAATAATTTATGGGGCTAGATGGGCAACATAATAGATTAGAAATGGAAAAAATGACTATATTCATCACAACTGTTAAATAATCAAGTATGGCCAAAGGGCGTTGTGGTAGTACAGTGCATGGCTCTCTACAGATGGGGGGGGCCTCAGGCCTGCCCGGGCCACCCTCATTGTGCATACAGCATGGTCTAGAAAGCAGAGCTTTATCAGCAAATACCCCAAGTCAGCACAAGCAGCAGGGCGGTTATGCGTTGCGACTGGCACACCAGCCAATATTGTCATGTGCGATTAGCCCAGTGCTCATGAGCCTGTGAACTCATTCCTATGGCATCAAAGTCAATCCCACCCCCTACTCTCCTCCATTTCTATCCCTGCGTCTCTCCTGCCCCCTTCCCCTTCTCTAGGGTTTTCTATTTTGCATTCAACCCCGCCACATCACAATGCGAGTAGGCCCTCACTGGCCCTTGTGAAAAGCTGTGATCCGATGCAGAGATATAGTGTCAATACACAACACCAAGTCAGACTGGTTTGATTTCCAAAACAAAAGTATTTGCAGCCTAATTAACCATGGCCTCATCCACACGGGGCCATCCACGGGGCAGAGCTCGCCGGTATGCCAACAAGTTGTTTTGTCTCAACACATCTCTCCAGATGACAAGGCTGATAGGAGAGCGAGAGAGAGAGGCCTTCCCTGTCCTGGCTGTTTTAAGAGAATATGCCACACTGAGACACTATTTCCTCAAAGGGCAACAAGAGCCAAGAGCCAGCGGCATTCACACTCAAACAGACACAGTAAAAAAAATACACACACACAGGTTTTGAGTAAAGGACCCGAGAGGTAGAGATTGAAGGCGCATACAGAGATAAGAGAGGAACCAGAGCTGAGGAGAAGGAAGGAAAGGGGGAGGGAGGGAGAGAGAGGAGGGGAGGCTGGGGGCGCCTGGGCAGGCCTGTCAGACTGGAGGAAGTGCTGGTGCACAGGCCTGCAGGTAAATGGAAGAAGAAAGGCGCCTGCAGGCTGCCTGAGGCAAGCCCGGGCCCTTCTGTTCTATCATTTAGGAGACAAGTCCTCCACTGATTCCCAATTAATATTTAACACGGCACAGACAACAAGGCACTCTGCTGCAGTACACATGCCAATGGGAGGAGAGGAGAACAGGGGAGAGGAGAACAGGAGAGGAGAGGAGAACAGGAGAGGAGAGGAGAACAGGGGAGGAGAGGAGAGAGTAACACCAACTGATTAGCTGTCAGTCAAGGCAGATAAAACATGGTTCCATTTTCAATAAGACGAAAACACGTTTTTAAAACGTGTCAGACAGGGAGCAGAAGCAGCACATGTTTTGTTATAAGAATTGTTTAAGATATTGGTTTGGGCTTGTAGATCTAAGCAGTGACTATTTGTATTTTCTATTTTGAAAATCTGTTCAAAGACTTAAAGGCCCAGTGGAAATAAGAGTTACATCCAATGAATGCGAAGATGGACCTCATCAGAAGAGCCAACCGCACTAATTGTAAACGTCCCGCAGGAGCGATGATTTAAACATTGTGCTGTGGTCACTTTGCACTCCCATGCTTTCCCAGTCCAACCCTCCACACTATTAGAATGGATTGAAAAACCACAACTAGGGTTGGATATCGAGATTAGTACAAATTAGCTACTGGTTACCGATTGGTTGGAACCAAAACACCAAATAAGCTCCAGGACAAAACAAGCTTCTTAACCGTCGAACGTATTTTAATTCGTTCACACATAACTTCTCAGGCAGTTTCCCGGCGTAATGACACTTTCTAACAAGCCTCTAGCAACGACGCAGCGATCAGCGTTTACCTTCTGTGCATTTCAATCATGGTTAAAGCGTTCGAAAGTATGGGCCAACTTTACTGAAGCAGACAATACAGCTGAAATACAGCTAGATGCAATTTACCGTATGTTGTGGTAATACCAGCAGTCTCATGAAACGCTTGTGACTCCAGCACGGTGCTAATTTGAAGCTGTGCAGTGCTTTGGACTGCTTGATCAGCCTATCCCATTTTGGGAAACTGTTACCTGATGCCCAATATTGGAAAAAAAAGATACCATCAAATGTGTTACTTTTTCGTAAGGAAGGATCTTAAGTTGGCTAATAACAATAATAATCCATAATAACGAGTTTATGTTCCATGGCAGAGTACAGGTCGGAAAGTGAGTTTTGAAACCGCAGCACCAGGCCAAGTAATGGTTGAGTCATTGGTATTGATCAACAACCCCATCAACCCCTGCAGATACATTATGGTCATTTTGTGCTACGGGGCAGTAAAAGTCTTACTTATTGCACTGTTAATGTTTTTCTACTGTAGGCCCTGAAACACATTAGCAAACACCCTCATACCCGATTGGTACGAGGTTTAAAAAAAAAAAGAATCTGAAATCACAAATAACTAGTGATGGGTGGACAAGCATTACACAGGATCACAACCATTCAGTCACACAAGAGTATCGATATGTATCTGTATTAATAAACTGTAGTAATATTGGTATCGATACAGAATTGATAAAATCCTAACGATACCCAACCCTCACCAAAATTGTTTTAAAACAACAAAAAGCAGTAGCAGTGTCTTGATACACTGAATGTGATCAAAAACAGTTCCAAGTTCTCCTAAACATCAAACAATGTTTGTTTAATCAAATTTAGAATTATTGATTTAAGTCAGTTGAAATTCAAAATTGAGTTATTGTCTAGTTGAAAATCTAGTAAGTAAGATATTTAGGTATTTCTTCCTAAATATCTTACATTTGCTCAGTTCGAATCATAACAAGATTATTATTATTTCATTTGTCATTTTATTTTGTACTTTTTCTATTGTGTGTCTTGTTCCGTTTGTCTTGACATTATTCTATAATTGCATTGATCGTTGTTCAGGTAGTTGGGCTCATTTTCTGTGAAGTCCTATGAGACAAACTCGTGATAAAGGGCTATAAAAATAAACAAACTTGAACAGAACACTCTAAACTGTACCGCTAACAATCCTGCCTGGAAGGTGCGGCGCCTCCTGAATACCTCTCACGGCGAGCCCGCTGTGGGCTCAGCTCCGAGATGGCACGGCAGCGTGTCATTTCCTGTGGGACAGCAAGGGACTG
>OMOT01056959.1:20406-32768 GCA_900312575.1 Acanthochaenus luetkenii | reverse complement strand
CAATACAGCAACCAGAACCCGCAGGAGAGAAGGTCCACCTCCCAAGGCGCCGTTAAATTGTCTGGAATGGCTTCTTGTTAACGGCACAATATCCACCATCTGCCCACGCTGCTTGGCTACTTTTGTTCAAAGGGTAATTTACCGTTAAGAGCGACCGTCCTTTACAAACCTCCCGTGGTTTGTGGCTGCTGTACTTTATTCCGGCAGAAACCGGTCAGCCACAAGGTCATCGGTTTGCAGAAACGTACTGCGAGCCCTCACAATAACTGTTGACACCAAAATCAGTGGCATCCCGCAGCAGGAGTGCCGGGACAGACGTGGCATCAGTAACATTGTTACTGTACAGGGTTGTTGCTTGAATATGATATGTGACAATGTTTTAACTTGACATGTTGGATTGTAACAGAAAGGAACACGTGGATATCAAAATGTTTTTGGTTAAACAAACACCATATAAGAAAGACATAAGGAAAAGGGGGAGAGATGAGAAAAGATAGATAAAGCTCTGCAACTATAGCCTCATTACTGCGACAGTTAAATAAATTAAACATTTAAAGGGGCAGCAAGTCATCTGTGACCTCTATTGAACTCTATCAGCGACCAGTAGGAATTGCAACAACACTGGCAAAACGTCTCCTCCTAAAAGTCTCTGGCTCAACCCCCACCCTCTCGTCCCCTTGAGGTGCGGTGGCCTGTAATTGGAACAAACAATGAAGTCACATTTTCTAAATAGAGACAGATATGCAGGCTAATTACATACACTTCTAGTGAAGCAGTGATATATCCCGATGCAAAATGGGGAGCTTTTACCACAGCATTTCCAGTATATTATGGTCATTTTGTGCTACGTGGGCAGTAAAAATCATAATTATTATCAATTTCTTCATACATTGGTACTAACCATGCATCCTGAAAATGTTATATGGGGTTTGAATTGGTCTTACTGGGCTTATGGTCATAAAAGTAAAGTAAAAACATGATAATTACCAAAGTTGAAGCACCAACCGGAATGTCCCAGTTAACAGGGCCACCAAGGCCGTACTAACATCATTACAGGACTGTTTTAAATATATTGAAGATTACTGAACTGCGGTGGGTTGGCTCTGCAGGCTGACAAAGTGTATTGGTTTTCCTTTAAACATGGGCAATACTGGATGAATACTGGCTCTCATCAATTATGGATCAATGGGTCCATTGGATCAATGATGTGATGCATCCAGCCACCTAGATCCCCAGGCCTGAATAACAGTCTATTAGGGTCAGTTCATACCACTGAACTAAGAACAGTAGCATTCTGTGTTAAACATTTACCATTTGGAGAACAATAACGCTATAAACCTTTTTTTATTGTATTTAACTTTTGCTAAATTTGGAAAGACATAAATGTTGACAGTCGTGTATTTTTAACGTTATATTATATGTTTTAGAAGGATCCCATGAACCGAAGGGTCAAAACAAACACAATCATCTAGGCAAGTATATATTTTTACTGTGCTAGTGTGTATTTCAAAGCTAAGCTTTACGGGAGCAGGCAGACTTGTTTACCTTTCCCCCCTAAGATCTGCTGGGTGGTGGTGATGGTGGTGATGGTGGTGATGGTGGTGGTGGTGGTAATGCAAGCTGTTTCTGTTTGACTCTGATTTGTGGTTTGGGTGTCAAGGGTTGGCTGTACAGGACCGTCTTTGTTTGGTCTTGTTTTCCTCACAAGCTCTTTGTCTCCTGGAGGGAAGGAGCAAATGTCACGACTCAAGCTGGAGTTAATCTCATAATGGATGACTTGCCTTTTGTACACCGAAACATTTGTGGTCACACATGCGCTGCCATGTTGAGCATGTGCATACTGTACATACACACATGTGAAAACACACACACTCACACATGCACAGCAAACTCCATGCACAAATCAAAGCACACAGAAACACACAAACCAAAACGGTGCAACAGCCACAAATGTGAGGTGAGGGGAAAAGGTGGGCAGATACTACATTGTAGTTAGTTCAATTGATTAGGTGTTTTTAAGGAATTCATCTGTGATTTTAAGTATTTACCTACTTGGTTATAGCTGTAATTACTCTATAATTTACTATTCTTACCATGTATTTACCTAGTATATACCTAGAAATGGAAGGGTTACCACCCATTTGATATAAGAGAAATTGTTTGCTGTTTCCCCCAAAATAAAATTGTTATCCTTAGAAATTTGGACATCCATGTTAATGTTTTACATGTTTTTAAATTTCCCAATAAAGTAAACTAAGCAAGACCTCCAAACATTTCCTCACCTGCCACCATCTGACACACTGCTGTAGCCTCAGAAAATGACTTTCCCACTAGCGATGCTCCTCTTTGCTTCCATATTGTCAGGTGTAGTTGTGTACTGGGCAGAGTGGGCTGGTCATGCTACTTGTAAATGATTGTAATTGTGTTACAAAACAGGAATTACAGTCTGCGACAAAAGGATAATATTTGTTTTGCAAAGGAAATATTTGACATGTGTGTATGTGTGTATGTGCACGGGGTTCTGTTCTTGTACCTGTTATTATCTCACACCACACCCCGTTCAGTTTTTGGTCAATCAATCAACCCAACTGTCAATTACATTCTCCCTGGGCACCCAGCACCCGCGACAAACACCGTCCTCAAACCCTCGCTGCCTGGCCATAAATGTCACGCACCACAGTTCTTGTTCTTTTTTATGTGACATGACTAGGTACCCTGACCGACCACACTTAATCTTATTTTAACACCCTTGAGCCCCATTAAACACAAAGCAAACACCGCCAGTCTGGGAATAGCATGTCCCTGCAGCACCGTCCTGCGCCATAATGAGTTTAAAGGAAAAATCAGCTCAAATAATAAGCAGGTTTGAACCCTAATGGTGGTGATGCACAAGCCAATTTCAGGAAATGTAGAAATTGTGAAAGCTACAGCCACCAAAGTGGTGTAGTGGAGTGGGAACGTTGCACTTTGCAACAACACTGCCACAGAGAAAGCTTTGTATGATGGAAACAAGGTGTTGCACATGTGGCCCCAGTGCTATGAGTGCTATACTGTCCTTTTGCACTTGTGAATAACTAAAATGTAAATGTAAAGTGGGTTATTTTGTGCTACTTTACACAACTTCCTACAATCATATTCATCTAGTGTGATGGATGTGATGGGAAAAGGGTTTGATAATCTTGTGGCGATTGATCCGCCACCCAACAAGCGAATACATAAAATCTTGGAAAGTGACGTGCCTGAGGTGTGATATGAAGCAACAAGGCTGAAGCATCTCCTTGGGCATTGATGCAAACCGGAGTTTCACAAAAGGTTGCCCGGAATATCATCCCTTTTAAACTCAACTGTCTTAATTTTCCTTGTACAGAGCCTGGAGACACATCCCTGATATCTGAGACCTTCTGCGTTTTCATGTTATTGTGCTGGTTATTTGCAAACCTCAGCTGATGTGAGATATTCCACATATCTGGCTGCTGCTTGATAAGGCTACGACATGACAGATAAGAAGATTTTTTCTTCTTCATATAAAGCGACAGACAGATGTTGCCTGTGAAAGAGCTAAACTGACCAACCTGCATTTGCCATCTAATAATAACCATCTCAAATCCTGTTGCACAACCATCCCGTGTATCTGAAGTTTATTTGCACTAAATCGGGACAAAGTTTTAATCCCATATAATGTCAGTGATGCCTGCAAGCCTCCCTGAAACACTTAAGAAAACATTTAGACACATTTAGGTCAAGTGGAAAATCCAAGCTTTTAATTTGAGATTATCTGTAATCTAGGCAGCAAGAGGCTGGGACATTCTGATCTATCTAGTTCATAACATTCCCTTTGAGCTGCATGCATAGAGCGCAACATTTTCTATTTTATTTTCCCTATTCTCGGTTTATCAATGAAGAAAACCCACTTTAAAATGAAACGACTCCTGAGAGTTTGAAAGCAGACCTGTTGAAAGGCATACGCTATATGATTACGCCAACTATGGCTATAGACAGACTTGGGTCAAATAGCAAGTGAAAGTAATTTATTGTGTCTGTTTTAATCTACTTGGCGTACCAGATGGGTGGTGTTTGTCTGACATTATCTGTATTAAGTGGAGGCAGTAAACCCCACCCGTCTGGCAGCGTGAGCAGGTTACAACAAACAGTAACAATTATTTGCAAATACTCGTCGGTCCATATCAGGCATTTGTGTTGGACCTTGCCTAATCACATAATGGCATCTGGTGGTGACTGGAACGTATATCAGTGTTGACGAAGTTCAGCCCTGAGGTCACATCAAGACTTTTTCAGTATGTCTCTACGCCAAATTATGTGACCAAGACATTGTACATTGTAGCCTTATTTAAATTGGTGATTAAAGTAATTATGATTATTTACTTAGAAGGCAATATAGACCTCCTCATCTGGCTCCCATGTCACCCGATCCACTTTGCAGGATATAGTCTGGACAAAAATATCTGAGTAGATCGGTGTACTAAGCTCAGTTTTGAAAGAGTCTATCTTACACCTTTACATCGTTTTGAAGGAAATGAAACGAGCTGCAACAATCCACCTTTTCCTGCTTCTCTCAAGTTGTATTCGAACACGCTCATTTACCTGAAGTGTTCCGCTTGGGTTGGCAGACCCGATACTGTCAGCTCAGAGGCGGCGAGGCACGCTCCACTGGCATTTGCCAGCAAAGATCTATCCCCTTGTTTTTCCAGACAAAGCGTAAATTGTAAACGTCACCCCCACCCTCAAAGTCATGAAGAAATGTCCGGCGAGTCATTTTATGCAAGTCATTCTATGCGAGCAGCTTTAAAACAAATCTAATCTAACACATACTGCTACTGACAAATCAAAATGTAAGAATGAACAATGATAGAAAGTTAATCAAATGTATCTTTCACATGGCTCTGCTGTAAGTTGTCGATGTTATTTCAATTGACAAAATGATAACATGGATATGAAAACTGAATTTGGAATTGGACATTATTATCATTCAAAACTTTGGCCAATGTACTTGGAACAGTTTACATTTAGAATTGCGTTCTTACAACAAACTCCAATTATGATCTTTCTGTGTCCAGTGAGATTGCCTGTTCATTTTCACATACCAGTTGATACTGATTATACACATTCAGTCCTAGTAGCTAATTTCAGGCTAATTAACATCGCAGTTTAAATCACCGTTGCTGATTAGCCACATCCTCAGCAGAGCATAAAAGATTCCACAAGCAATTTCTACTACCACCCATGAACAGATTAATTATTTTATGTATAATCACCCGAGTGATTTCATATAAATCATGGCATGATAGTGTCCATGGGGATGAGCTATTTGTCCTGCTCTTTACACAGCAGTGTACGTCGCCTGGGACTGGACCAGGAAGGACAAATTACAGAGAATTCATCTCAAACAACTATACACAGTTTGGCTTTAACAATTTATAGGTAAATAGGAAATTGGATAGAATTTCTACTTAAATCCCAAAGTACATTATTGCCCAATCTCAGGGTTCGTGGAACAAGGTATGATTCTCTCTATGACAGCAGAATCATATGGTATGATCATACTGTATATTCAATTGTATACTTTGAGTTTAAAATTCATTTATTTTCCTCTTTCCTCTTCTACCCACTGGAACCACAACAAAGGTGAAACGGTGAGAATGAATGAGCAAGAAGAAGTATTTATATTGTTCATTAATAAATAAGAAATTCTGGCAGTAGAGCTTAGAGAAAACTGCACGGCACCTGGAATATGATGCATCATATAATGGAGTTATGATGGCTCTGCAGCCATTGTGAAAACAGCCCGTTATTTATGCTGAGCAAGAGGCGAGCCGAGGCCAGAGCGAGCGCATTTAATTTCTCAGCTGATCATGGAGACAGATTCTATTTAACAGCCCGCACATGGAGAAACTGAGAAAGATGGAGGTGGGAGGGAAGAGGAGAGAGACGGGGAATAGTCTCGGGGTGATGGAAGGTTTTAATCGGTCACCCTGACAAACCTCAAGACCGGTAGTGTCAGGAAAAACCCCTTCGTTAAATAAATAGTAGTTTCTCTCTTTCAAGGTTCTTGTCTGTCATTTAAAAAATAAACAATATTTCGGCGGTGGCTTCGTTGGCTATAGGCCGACAGAGACTTTGCAGGGCTGAATGTGCATGGTACAAGTGCTTGGCTACTCAGTGTGGTGCTGCAGAGACATTTCTGTGGATCGGTCCGAGAGAGGACTTCAATCATCCTTTTAACAGTCTTATGTTTACATGCATGTTTTATTCCTTTTATTTTAAAGCACTTTGTAACCCTGTTAAGAAAAGTGCTGTATAAATAGTTATCGTTATTAGGGAAAAGTATGGCGCTTGGTTACTGAAGAAAGAGAGAGGCACTTCTAAACTTCTATGAAAAGCTTATAATCCGATTATTTGAGTAGGAGTTGTGGGCCGTGACAAGCCTCCTCAACATGTCTGTCAAATGAATCCACAAGCAGACTGTTCAAAGTAAAGGCAGTGATTAAGGTATTAAGTCTTTGTCTTTTAGAAATGACAGTAATGAGACCGTGCTAATATCAAACTCTGCCCTGGCCAATTGACCGGTGTACTCGTGAGTTTTACTGTGCATGTGTGTGTGTGTGGGAGCGTGAAAATGGGTGCAGCGGGGTCAGGGTGGTGTGTGTGTGTGTGTGAGGTTGATGTTTTTGGAATACTGGTCTGGTGATGCGGAGGCAGTATCCATCTCAAGGGAGCCATTATTGAATCCCTGAGGGGGAAAAAAAAAAGCAGGGGTGAAAAAAAGATATAATTGCCTGACCTTTATCGACTCCTCCGGAGGAGAAACAGGCCAGTGCACGCCGTCCCTCGTTACATGCGCATAATTAACGACAATCGATCTGGCTCCCCTTTTTCTCTCCCTTGATGGGGACGAATGTGCCAACTTGGAGAGTGGCGGCTGTCATGCAAAGTGTCCCGAGACAAATACATTACCCAGGCGGTCAATGGCAATGCTGAGGGGGAGAAAAAAAAATAGAGACAAGGAGAGAAAATCCATTGCAATTCACAGACAGACCTGGGACGTCAATCAAAAGCAGTATCGACCGACGTTATTTGGATATCAATGCCTTTGTCCTGCCCATTGATTTTGTTTTGTTGTCTATCAGTGGACGCATCCTTGACTATCAGATCAAGCGAGATGAACATGTTGCGACACACAGTGCTTTGGGAACGGATCCCGGCCGTGCTTATAACCTGTAAGTCATGTTAAGCTATGCTTAGGAAACGTGGCGTTACTGAAAAAGAGGATGCACGCTCAGCAAACCTTCCCTGAGTAAGTAAAGGCGAAAGACGGGTGACTGCTGTAGTAGTGTGGGTTCCGATGGGATTTAAACGTCCACAGTGTCCACAGTAGTTAATGTCAATCGTTTGCAAATAAGGTGAGTGGACAGACACAACTGCAAGTTGCGTCACTAACATTTACACAGAGCTCAATATTGCAAACCACCATGACATGCTCTTATTTTCAGATGATACCAAATGTCATACCGAATCATTATAAACCATTCTAACGTTTCCAGAAGTCAGACATTAAAAATGTAATCAGAATGGGGATAAAAGAAAGTGCAACACATGCCCCCAAGCCTCTACATTGCTTCAATGTCAAAAATGCTTATCATGTTAAAAAAAGCCCATCCGGTGCCTAATCCTGCATTTCCCCACCTGAGGGGAATAACAGCTTCATTTCCTCCCGGGAACCAGACTGTTTCTTCACTGTCGACTCTCATTGAGGGTGATTTGCATATAAGGTCAAGAGGTCACAGACTCAGCGGCATAGTCTGACATTTTAATTCTGTCGGGGCAGACAGCCGGGATGTGCCCTCCTCCTTCCCTGACCCTGTCTTTACCGGCTTGTCTGAAGGCTGAGTAATGCAAAGCATGGTTACCATTCACCGTGATGCAAGGCGCATACAAATTTACCTGCATGGCTGATATAAAATGGCAAACTAAATAAAAAAATAAAAAAATAAAAAATAAAGCTGTATAATGTAATAACTGTGTCAAATGCAGTTTCTATACCATCATCATTCTGAGACAGACTTGTATTGGAGCGATAATGGGGTAAACCGACACTAAATCAGCACAGCCCATTGAAAATGTGCTCGAAAAGCAGTACACAAACAACTTGACAGCTAAGCCTATTGCATTCGGTGGTTTACTCTGATCTGAGTACTGATCTGATCTGAGTAAGGCAGGAGTCATGTCAACACCATCTCTGATTGTGTTGCAGTGTGTGTAACCGCAGTAACATATATGTGGAGTGCTCCAATTTTACTGGCATTAATAGAGACCAGTCAGAACTTCTTTCAGTGTGATGAAGTTACAAGTGTGGTTACTGACAGAGCTCAAACACAAAATATCCACAAAAAGTACATACGTGCAATAACCACATGTAAACCCAAATTATCATGGGAGCTAAATCGCAGTATTGTCTTATTCGGACTATTGGCAACAGTCGCATTATCGTGTGACACTCTGTCCCCCATCTACACATACCAGTGCAGTGCCTGAACCCACAACTGCTCCGTTGGAGCTGCGATCACGTCTACAGTTTGTTTTCTTTGGTCCGAACCATGATGGAAAACTTTGCTCTGTTGCATTTTTGTATTTAGTTATTTTTAGCTTCACACTGCCCAATTCCAAGCAAACCTTTGTCTTGTAAATCAAATTACCCCGAATTCACAACTAGCTCCTTTACTGGATAGAGTTTTGGCAACCAGTCATCCCGCGAGGCGAGATCGTGCACGGGCAGGGTCCAAAAGGAGCTTGAGCCCCAGTCTTTTTGCCCTGTCAGTGGAATTTAAAAAATACACACGTAAAAATACAATAGTACAGTTATTTCCTTCATCTGATACAAGGAGGGCGGCACTCTCACATCACAGAGCAGAGTTTTCATGAATGGTATTAACTCGTGGAACGTTCTGGGTTCATGGTAATCTGTGATAATGCATGGGTGTTCTATAGGATGGACCGTTCATGTGTGACGTGAAGTTAGACAATCATAAGAAGGAGGAAGTTCTCTTTGTTTGAAGTTGATAAAAAGCAAGGAGAAAGAGAACAGGGTTTTTACAGGCGCTTTGTATTTCTCTCTCCTATTACATGTAATATAATACAGTATATACTGTGATCATCATGCCATTGGTGTTTTGTGTAATAATTTATGAGTCTTGACTGTTTACAGGCAATTTTCCATGACACCTTCAGAGCACAAGCACGTTTCCACTTCTGGCTGATGAGAGTTACCATTATAACACAGGTATTTCTGATGTGCCACTGTGTGTCATTCAATAAAACCCTCAGCAGAAGACTCAAGACAGCAGGAGGTAAAGCATAAACTCTACGTTGACAATGGCTGTCCATATCATTGCTAGTAAAATACATAAATAAATAAATTGTTTCAAGGATTCTTTGACATATTCTACATCTCAATGGTGTGTGTGTCTGTCAGAACAAATCTGATTCCAGTCCGTGGAACTTTAGCACTTTAGTCCCTAGCAGTCTCGACTGATGTCTCATATTCAGCTATTTAATTAACGTGTTCTTAACTGGTATGTACTGAAAGGCATGCTTGGTGTGAATGTGCCCATGTGTGAGTGTGTGACTGAGTGTACCCCTCCCTCACCCCTCCCTCACCCCTGCAACTACTCACTCGCACGACGTTGGCGTAAAGAAAAAGTTGTTCCTAGTGAACTGGCTTTATAACAATGGTGCACTTGATTATCTTTGGATAAAAGCTTTCACCACATGATATAAGCTTACACGTACCCCGTCTCTATCTGAAGTGGAGATTTCTTCGAATAATTTCCTGTAACATGAAGAAAAAGTATTGTGCTCAGTTTGAGGGAAGAAAAACATGTCAAATATCACCTCTGGCAACAAAACGTAGTGGCCTTCAAACCTTCATTTGCCACCTGGTGAGGAGTTATTTTGCCCAACAATGTCTGTGCATTATTTGATCTCTATTTCTATTTTTCCACATAATTAGCTTTCTGATGTTAAACTCCACATGAAATATGCCATGTGCCTGTAATTACTGTGAAAGTGCTACGTGGTCCAGGGGAAAAACAAATGCATTTCTCACAGATGTTGTCCCCTGGGATGCTGGCTCATTTGATCAGGGATTTATTTTGCATCCCCATTTATTTCATTATTTTGTAGTCTTGGATTTTCTTGCTTTCTAGTTAAAGGGGAATGCCACCCATTTTAAGGATCCACATATGTTGTTTCTGTGCCCCAGGACAGTTCAGTCGATGTTTGTGAACTCTTTGTCTTTCCTTGCTTTATGCTCATCTGGAGCTGTAACATTTTGGGTGTCCTGGTGGATCAGTGGTTTAAGGCGCATACTATGTAACACCAACGTCCTGGGTTAGAGTCTGACCCGGGACCTTTGTCGCATTTTATCCCTGTCTCTCTCCCAGTCTTCACTTGGCTGCCCAAAAACAATATCTTAAAAAAAAAGGAAATGATGACATTTTTGTGATAGTAACGTCAGATGATAGGATCTGTTATCTCTGATGAAGAGCGGAGCGTTGCTTTTTCAGTCAAATGCAATGGTCAGGTCTGTTGGTGTGTGCGCGGTAGTGTGCTGCCCTTTAATGGGCTTACTGGGGCATCTACTTATGCTAATTGAACATGTTGGTCACGCTCTTCAAGTTTAAGATGAAGTGCGATTCATTAATGGATTTGTGTGCGTTAGAACAGAAATGGGGGGCCTGCACATGTTTACTGAATCTGACTTCAGATGTTCTTACTTTTCTCTTGCGTTCTCCTGCAAGTCTTAATAAATAAATGAGAGATAAATAATTAAAATTGCGTGCATGAGGCCTTTGTAATGTTCCTGCACGCTCCTGCGAAAGGGAAAAAGTAGGTCTTTCAAGGCGCTCGACCTCTGCCATTCACAAAGGCAGCCCCGGCCTTTGTTGTCAGCCAGTTTGCAGAGGCTGTTCTTCATTTGGATGAGCAGTTCAACCATGTCGAAGGTCCTGCTTCGGCTTGTGGGGCAAGTCTATAATAACACACCACCCACAAGCCTGCGGGAGCTCCATTGTGGGTTTTTTGAAAATCCCTTGAACCTTTGTCTAGCAAATGACTTAAAACTAGGTTGCTTGTGGAGAATGTGTGCCACTGAGGTATTCACACGTGATCATCTTCTTCTCCACCCTCTTGAACTCTTGAACACTCTCTTGAACTACTCTGATGTTCTGTGTCTGCCGGCCTCTTAAATGCAGCCACCATGTTGTTGCAATTGTCACTGATCACAGTAAGAACTTTGTGTGTAGGTATTGTTCCACAACGGTCGACGCAAACTTTGATGGACTCACCTGTGTGGGGCTGAACAATGTGTAGTATTATACCTTTGGATTATTTTCTGTGAGACAAAAGAAACGGGCACTAATTGCGAGAAAAGAAGCAGTCATCCCCTTCTTGGTCCAAATGTTTAGTCCAACTGTAACTTTCCGACCATCATCCAGGTAAGCGTGGTTGCTTACTATATTGTTCTTCGGTATATTGCATATTTTATCAAAGACTTGGATCATCTCACAGAAATCTCCCACTGTCCTTGATGAATGCCTGAGTAGGTTATTCATTTTGCAGTGGCTTTCTCTCTCGTGGACTCCTTTGATCCTTTGACTTCCAAAATACTTCATCAAAATGTTCTCAAACTTTCCAAGGCCAGCTGCCTGTTCTTATGTCAGGTAATGTTTATTAATCAGACATTCCCAGTAAATACTCAGCGGAGAGTAAGGCCTAAGGAAAGATTTAGCATTCAGCTTCCAGAGTATCCCAGTCAACATCCCACCATTCTCTATCACATCTGAAATAACCCAGCCATAAAATTATACCATTCAATGGCCCATTATTCTCTAATCAGCACAGAGGAGCTGAGAGTCTTTTGCTCTCAGTGTTAAACCACACAATGAAAAGTAAATTGCAGGTCGCTTTCAAGACTTCAGCTATTCATTTTCCCAGCGATATGAACAAAGGACACAAACATTTCCTTTACCTGTTGGCATGTGTTGGGAAAAGACAGTGTCTTTGATTGCATTGACTTCGTACAGTTGTCGGAATGTGTATGAATATGCTTGAGAGTGTGTGTGTGTGTGTGTGTGTGTGTGTGTGTGTGTGTGTGTGTGTGTGTGTGTGTGAGACAGAAAGAGCATGTGTGATATTGTTCATGTCTGTGTGCCTTTCTATGCGACTCTGTGAGAAGTTTTTCTTCTCTATTGTCAAACTTCAAGATACAAGGGATTTATGATGGATCTTTGGGCTGCCTGGTTGGGAGGACGTGGCTTTGAGTTCCAGGGGGGCTCACCGGGGGGGCT
>OMOT01056959.1:0-17569 GCA_900312575.1 Acanthochaenus luetkenii | reverse complement strand
CTCTGGGTCGTCTGATGAACCCTCCGTGGTTATGAAGGCGGTGATACGTGTCTGTTTCATCATATTGTTTATTGTAAATCCCTTCGTCTTTTAAATCAAAGTAAAGTAAATCAGAGCGGCTCAGTGGCAGTTTTTGTTACGCCTTATGATGTTTGAATCTTCTGTCGTTCAGGCACTGGTGCTTAGAGGCAAAATAAGATATGTGGCATCTGAAGACGAGTCCCAAAGGGAAACAGTGAGGCTCAGGCAGCTGAACAATAGTTTGACAACCATAATAAACAATTTCCTCAGTGTGATTAAAAATAGAAAAAGACACTCAACATCCAGGCAATATTTTCTATTTAGTCATTTTTCATTCTGATTTCTATTGTACACTGCGGTGATGATAAAAGCACCGTGTACTTGACAGGCTTTAATATTAAACGGGCAAATGGAAACATACTGCTCTGATAACAATAATAAATATTACAGGGGAAATTTCCAAGCTGCCAGTCTGACTAAATTGTGATGCCTTCTCACCCGCATAGCACTTAGCTCGGGGCTAACTGCATTCTCAGACTACTTTAATTATGGGCTTTAAGGCTCTAAGTGCTAACTAAGGTTTCTTACAAGCAAATTGGTACTAAAATATAGATTATGGCCAGCACTAAACCTATGATTAAGGATAATCTTACTAAGAATGTACATTATGCTATATTTAATACCAAATGCCCAATTGGTATTAGTATCCTGCCCTAGATGACTTTTATACAATGTTTACCATTGTACTTTTCCAAGAAAATATACAACACTAACACTGATGTATTAAGCTGATCTGACTTAAAGTGACGTAGCAGAGCCGGGAGAGAATTGATCATGATCAATTTACACAAGTGTTCTTTATCCACCTTTTGCCCGGTATGATCATCTTTACACTGTAGGAGGGGGAGCCGCGCGATCTCGTGCAACAACAAACTTCATCTCGAGAAAGATTGTCATGTGATATAGTTTTAAAATTAGGCCATTTATACATCCGGTATATTCAAGATGTTTCTGTTAATATTTTTAGTTGAATTGTGTATGAATTAGAAATGTTTAGATTCAAGTGTTGAGTCTCTCACGGTCCCATCGACTTTGTTTCTGATAACCAATAACTCTATTGTCTCATTGTCATTCCAGTTGTTGCCCCTGTCGCTACTGCTGGCCATTGTAATTGTAGCATTGATCTAGCTTTTGCGGGTCTCCCTCACCACATAGGCTAGACAGCAATTGACTGCCACAGTGTCCCGCTGATAGCCCAACTTCCATGCACACCTTACGCACAGGTGATGGAACGCTTGATGGTTAAACGGGGGACGGAGGATGCTGTGGCACGTCTCCTCCAGACCCTCCTTCAGCACCTGGACTCCCCAGGCCATTATGCCAGAGCTCTCCCTTTAACACCATCCAACGGCGCCTGATGATTAGCAAACCCCACCACCTCACTGTCCCCCCTCTCCTTATCCGCTGGGTCCACAGTGACAGACCCCAAGCCGTCAGGGTGGACACCACTACATCTCCCACCCCTGCCATTTCCCTGGCAACACCGGAGCCCCCCAAGGCTATGTTCTGAGCCCCTTTCTGTACACCCTCTGTCTACACCAATGACCGTCTCAGCCCCTCCACTTCAAAATACTTCAAATACTCAGATGCACTTCTCAAGGACAATAACTCAGTTCACGGCCTATCAGCACTCCATCTCCCACTTCACTCAATGGTGCACAGACAACCTCCTACATTTGAACGTCCTCAAGACCAAGGAACTCCTAATTGACGCGCGTAGGAAACCCAGCACCCTCCACTGCCTCATCTCCATCAACAGCAAAACAGTTGAGATGGTGGAGAGCTTCAAATACCTCGGAATCACCCTTGACAATAAACTCAGCTTCGACCAAGTCACCACCGATGCCAACAGCACTTTCAGTCACACCCCACCTCCTGCTCCTCCTGTATAGGAGCATCATAGAACCCGTTCTCCTCTGCTGCTCCACATGCTCACTGTCACCAACAGAAACACACTGCGCCTCCAAGCTCATTGGTCTGCCTACTCCCAATCTCCCAGCCCTCATTGACACTGCCATCACTCGCAAAGCACGCATCACAGCACACGACCTCAGCCGCCCCCTTAACCCATGCTTCAGATACAGATCCCTGATCTGCACGCCACGGTAGGAGCTTCATGCCCTCTGCCATCACGGCCATCAACAAACTGTAGGAACTGCATTCATATGGACCTGTGACCCTGTGTCTGTTTTTGTTTGGTTGTCGTACCTTTGTGACCCTTTTTGTGTTCCCTGCGGCCATGTTTCTGTGTTTGTGTGTGTGCAGACTGTGAAAACAAATTCCCTCTAAGGAGGACAGTAAATAATCTGTCTATGTATCTACCACGGCATTTGCACAGGCGATTCTCTGGCTTTACTTTACACAGAACAAATACCGGGTCAGGTCTGGCTCTTCTCCTGCTCTTCTCCTAGGTCGTGAGGTGGGTCAGAGTCGGGTTATTCCAACCCCCCCTTTTCCCCAGCTTGATATATTTACACAGATCCACCAATAACCCAGTATAAATATTCTGTATATAGAGATGTCTTTAGATTCATTGGCATGGCCTCGAAAACTAAATAGTTACTTCGGCATGAAACCATCTGCCACTGACATGATCCACAACTTGAAACAAAACGTGCATCGACAGCCATCCGCGATCTGTTCACAGCTCTGACAAAGCGGGACGAACAATAGATCACACCTGCTCCTTTTCCTGTGAAAGTGTACAGACGGAAACCACCATCAGAGTGAGCCCTTGGGGATTACGCTATGCCAATCATTTGTCTTCCTTTGACACTGAAAAGGCTCATTATGGACGTAAATGCACGGCACTGACTTTAAATAGGTTAATTAAGACTGTATCACGGCAACAGACGATGGCATGAAAGCAGCCATCGGCTTAATTAAAATGCTTATAACCTTCCATTTGCCGACCTAATCCCGCTACCGTCATTGGCTTTTGCAGCCTTTCCACTGAGCGGTTCAGTATCTGTGTTTGTGCTGTTGCTGTATAAATCTTCATCCTCCCCTTCTTATTACCGTTTTGGGAATGTATTATTCTAGCCATGGTATACATTTTTTTGTCAGTTTTATAACCCAGTTCAGCAGGAGAACCTGGAAATAATTGCAGACCATAATATGGCCATAAACTGCATCCAAGCTGATAGATGGTGCTGATGTGGGAGTTGTTCTTCAAAATCCTTATCCTCAGAAGTTTAAAGCTCGCTTGATTGCGTTTAAGCCGCACAGTAAATCAATAACACAAGAGCTTGGGCAAAGCAGCGGTTGCTGTTCTGGAAACAAACTTTATTGGCAAGTGTATTCCTGTGGTTGTGGTTTTCATATTATGGCAAACTTTCATTTGATTTTTCATTGTATCAAACCATAAGGGATTATTATAGTGTACATCAGATTGAATATACGTGCTTTTCCAGATATATCCGTATACTAATGTCCACTGATCAATAACTACGGGGATACAGGTTGTGATGGATATGATGGCTATGCAGGCCGTATATCTTCCACTGTATACAGGGGTCATGTTGTTATTGGACCACGCGTCTGTGTGGTGCGTTATTGTTATTATTATTTTATTACGTTTTTGACAGGACAAATTCCTGTACATTTATTATACTCGGCAAATAAGATTCTCCAGCTTTTACACTGTAGATAGATCAGTTGAAGGGTAGCGGGCTTCTAACATTCACTTTGAAAAATATGCAGATAGCTTTCTGTTGCTAACCTCATCTTTCTTCTCCCCGAGCACCTTGCACCGCTTCTGATAAACACCGCTTCTGGCAGAGGACGAGATCAAATACAGCTCGCTACAAGGGGAAGAGAAGTGGAAGGGGACGGATTAGTTAGGATTTTACATGAATATTACTTTAGTTTACAGAGGGCAGAAGGATGTTTAAACTAACCCTGAGCAGAGTCGCAAGTTTCATCATGAACATTTAGTTTTTTCGGTTTGACAGCCTTGAGCGGAATAACAAATTCCACCCTGAAAAGTTTGACAGCATCTTCCTCAGTGTCGGACAGCAGGTCGCTGTTATACGAAGAACAGACACCCCAAATCCTCCCCGAAACATTTGTGATCTCTCTTCCAGCTCTCCTAGTGGGTAAAGAGACTTTTCACATTCTCTGAGATATTTTGAATAATAACAACACCCTCCACCATTGTGCGGCCATCTGTTCTCTGAGCCAAGGAAACAGGTTTCTCTCTGCCCAGGGGGTAAATACCATTCAAATACCGTTATGATCAAGTTATCACTTAAGAGTGGCAGGCTGACTCGGAGCCTCCTGGGTGACCATGTGCTGGTAGTTACATTGAAACTCTGGCCTAGAGGCGGTTAGCTGAGACAACAGCCATAGGACAGTAGGGGATATAGAGGCATATATACAAGATCTAGTGCATTTCAAAAATCGAATGAGGTGACCAATAGGCTGTTGGACAATAGCCAGGGACGGTGCGAAAGAGACAGAGGAGAAAGGCAACTGAGAGATTGCCGTGGTGGCAAAGCGAGGGCAACGGCTGGTGTAAAATGATGATAAAATGAAATGTGAAATGTCTCACTTCCCTTTCTTTATCTTGAACACAAGGGACCTGGTCTGTGTGTGAATGAGGCCGAGACTGAGGCAGAATGAGGGTCAGAGTTTGCTCTCCCCGTCCATAGCGCTTGGATTGGACTGTATATATGTGGCTTGTTTTTTGAAATAAAGAATTCACTTTAGCACCGACTGTTCCGTGAAAGTTAGATGCTTCTGCTTTGGGGACATGACGGTCAACAAAACATGGGTGGAGAAATTAGACGAACCATCAAAAGTGCGCTTTGAAAGCCAGAAATCTCAGCACCTGGTGAAATAATTGTCACGTCACTGGTATTGATTACCAACCCTATTAACCCCCGCAGATACATTATGGTCATGTTGTGTGATATGGGGCAATAACAATCGTGCACATTGCCCCTTTAAAATATTGATAAGACATTAGGAAGTTTTAAACCTGCCCATAAGTGTGTTTTTCAGCGAGAGGGTGTCAACAGTGTGTAGCTTCGATGTCGCCGTGTTTTTCGGCCACAGAACCATTCCAACATGTTAGTGAGGCGACTTCTGCAATGCTCATCGCCGTTGTTGTTGTGGCTACATTATCACGGAAAGGTAATGAACCCCACATTACCAATGCGTAAGGAGCCCGGAATCTCCCAAATCAATCATAGCAATCCGATTATTCTCTTTGGCACTTTTGTTTTTATTGATTGTGCCCTTAACCTCCGTAATAAATGTTGCCGTGAATTTGTCATAGTGACGTTCCCTCCGACTTGGGTGTTGACTGTCCTTAGGCTTTTCATCAGTGAAACCGCCCTTTGTCTTTTATCCCTAACTCGTGCAAGGTATGCAGGTAACTAAAATCTACTGACCAGGCTGTGTGTTTCAGCATGGAACAAACAAGTAGGCCCAACTGGAATGTTAAAAATATCTTGACCTGTTTCAGGCCTGAGTTGTTATTCCGCTCAACAAATGGACTCAAACTAATGAGAGACAAAGTCCCTTCCCCGGCTACTGCCTGAACAATGCTAATGAGGGAGTTTTTAGGAATGCTATTCTCGGTATGTTGCCTATGAAGGCCAGATGTAGAAAAGAGAAAAGGAAGGATGAAACAGAGAGAGAGAGAGAGAGAGAGAGAGATGGATGTGGAGGAAAGTCATGTTTTTCAGCGTTTTAATTGCCTGAAATTGTTTTACGTGGTGTCCCTGGATAGGTTTTGTTATTCTGAGATTGGTGCCTCGGGTCAGGACATGTTCTGCCTGTCGGCCTGTTGGACGTGTTATGATACCGGAGTCCTGCCGGAATAAGAAATAGAACTGAAGGCATTTTGACACGGAGGTCAAAAACTAAATGTACATGAAACGATGGACGGCTGGCTAATGTTCCCAGCTAAAGGGCGTTTGTACTAATCTGGATATACATGAGCAAAGTGTCTTGGAAGACGAGAGATTGTGCTTTACCAAGCCATATGCTGTATGGCGTGTCAGTGTAAAATGCGATCTAAGTTAATCACATTTATAAAGCTATCAAAATGAAGAAAATGAATCAGATGACCGGCTGACATCTGCTGTAGGTGTCCCAGCTCGCTTGTTACCGGGAAGTACATTCGTCTGACTGGGATTTGGTGCCATCTTCGTCCCCTGACAAAACATGAGAGGTTTTAACGAGTTTAGTAGCAACTAGCTGTTTAAAGGTTTTCAATTCGTCACCTGAAAGAGTTGTCTCAACTGTGCTTTCTGCTACTTCCCCTGACATTTCCCTGCCACAAAAAGTGCCTACTTCTGTAGATCATTGGCACCATGCATATGACATTTGCATGTTTTTTTGTTTTTATGTGGAAAGAATACTTGAACCAAAGTGACGCAATAGTTGTTCCACCTCTCCAAGGCTTTATTCAGACCTTGTTTTCGGCTCCACGAACCCTTGCAGAACACTGATTTATGGAAGGCTGACTGACGAGGCATTTCCGTCACATCACGTCCTAACACCCATATGACATATGACAAAAGATCTTCAACCGCTTTCCAACCGTGCATCTCTGAGGAACAAAACAGCCGAGGGTTTCCGTCTTCTAATAAGGTAATGCACTCTCAAAAAAGTGTCTCTCTCGCCCACTGTGGAATTAATTTCCCGGTATCTCAAGCCTGGAGGACCATTTAGCAAATCCTCTTTTGATTGTAAGTAGCTCCTTAATGCATTGGCTCCTTCTTGGTGCGCCCATTTTCAATTAATCCCTTTGCATTATGAATGATTACATTAAACAATCCAATAAATTGATATGGAGTCTCTGGCTCAGGGAAGACTCTGTTAATGGATATAAAATGGAGTTACACCACTCTGGGATGAATTCATTATTTCACTTATTGTTCTGAAAGGTAACTTGCGTGACACTTTCATCTTAGTTGGCCGTTTCCCTGAAAATCTCCACCTCTCTGTGTGTGATCTATTACGACTCAATAGTGGTATGGGTAGAGGTACATTATTGCAGCTGGAAGCAGCGGGCTACTTGTCCCACTGTTTACTTGCATTAACACAAATTAAAAAGTTAAATGACGGTGTGCAGCAAACCTTTTCATGGCCACTGTGTTTTTATTCTGGACAGCAGGCTGTGAGAGATGCAGGAGAGGACACAGGATAGAGGGCTCTGGCAGGATCTGATCCTTCAACAGCATGGGACATGTGATCCCAGATATTGGGGTCTTAACTATTTCACTATTACTGGGAAGTCCGAAGCTATATTAAGTACAGCCCAGTGGGGGTATGTCAGCACAACCTTGATCCACAATTTTTCATTGGCTCCACTCTGCTTTGTCAAAACCTCTCTACTATTCACATTTTCATTCCAGTTTGAGGATGTGAAATGTCAAACTAGTGAAATAGTTTCAAAGTCAAAGCCGGTGGTAGAGAAACGTACAGCACATTGAAGAATGATTGAGTTTATTTGTGCACTGAAGAGTTTTTACGAATCTCGTATTTAAATGACATTCTATCATTTCTGGAAATTGATTGTTAAACATCTGTTTCCCAAACGCTCAATTTAGATATTGAATCATTGCATTCATGCTATGGTGATTAGATTAGATTAGATTGCACTGTATTGATCCCCTAGGGGAAATTCAGATTAAATGCACATACAAGATATGGGGCAGTCCAGTATTTATAAACTGATAATTATCCTCAAATATTACAGACTAGAGAACCGACAACTGGAATCTGTGATGCCAAGCGGCACATTGAGTTGATGTGTTGTTCCACTGACAGTGACGACGACTGCTAACTTGCGTGTGGGAGATTTGTTAAGTACTAAGGTGTTTTGCTGAGCTTTTGCACCCACATTTTACACCCACTCAAGGTTTAATTCATTTCTTAATTAGTCACAACTAACGCTTTATTGCTACCAATGATTTGCATTTCTCTCTATTTCTATTTATTTCACTGAATGTCAGCTGACCCGGCTCAAATCTTTCCAATTTAAGGGTGATAGACGAACATTGCTATCTTATTTCAGGGTACAGGGTGCAGTATGGTCCGTGACCCCTGTTGTACTTTGATGTAGTACACAACTTTGACAGCATTTTTGCTCTGATTGGAGCGTTCTCGCTTTGAACCGACAAATGGGTGGGTCAACAAGTGGGTCCGTTTGTGAGGCTGCTCATCTGCGTCTCTGGCAGCGCTAAATGGAACCAGCTGCCATCGTTTGAAGTCATTTACCGACCACTTAGTCATGGCGCTCTAGCTTGGGGACCAAAAAAAGAGTGGGTGAACAGTGACATATGTGTCACACCAAGTATGACTGAACTAAATGATAAACTCTAACTACCCTCCTTTGCTTGCACGAGGGTGTCTACTGGCCCTGTTGTCTTGGTTACCGAGAGTGGCGTCATTAGCATGGATCAGAACTCATCTATGGAGAGGAAGAAAGGAGCGGAAGGGGTTGATGAAGAGACAGAAGTGGATCGTAAGAGAGAGTGACTGGTGGAACGGAGCAATGATAGCAGGGAATTGGCATTTGAAAGAATGGAGGAGAGACGAGGGGCAGAGGAAGAGAAGACAGAGACATAATTGAGAGAGAGACGGGGAGAAGGAGAGCAGAATAGAGAGCGAGGCAACACTAAGTGTCTCCTGCGGGCCATCCTAGTGAGCACTCCTGCTGTTTCTCCTCTCGTTATACCATCTCTTTCTCTCTTTCTTTTCTCCCCCTCTGCTTCTCTCTCTCTCTCTCACTCACTCTCCGTCTAAGATTGTCAACTTCCTCCTTTGTTGCACATGGGCTGTTTAGGTCAAGAAACCTGTGGCTAGCCTGGAGCCTTGTACACACCGCTGTTTCCGCCGGTGGTGAATCGAACTCAGTTACAGCTGCTTTGAAGACACACTGTGGGCAGAAACATTGAGGCTAAGTCAGTCAGATGGCGTATAAATAGAAAGGCATACTGCAAGCAGACTCAGCGGAAATACAAAACGGTGTCTTGCAGACCTGAGCGAAAGTTGAACGCTCTTTCAGTACTTGGAAAACGAAAGATGAGAATCGTTCGATTCATCTCATCTTGCAAGTAATGTATATACATGTTCAGGGTGTCAAGTGCACCTCAATTGTTCATTATTGCCCAGGCCTGCTGTTTCGGTGGACACCGTGCTGTATCATTTTGAATTACCCGATTAGCCATATCAAGTTAAACCTAATCATATTGACCATTTAATGGTGCAAAAACATACATAAAGTACATTTCAGTTTAAATGCCCTGTGCTGATTTTAAAGTGAGGTACATCTTATGGCAGTAAATATATCCAACATTTAAAAAAACAAGGATAACTGTATTTGTCTGGTTGTCAGTATGTCTGGTAGATCAAACTCATAACAAAACCATCTGTATATCGTCCAATTGGCTCTGCACACACTCGTATGTATCTCGTCTGATATTTGAGGCCTAATGTATTGAAACGTAAAACTTTCACACTCACTCACACACACACACACACACACACACATACAGTATGAACACACACTCCTACACACTTGTTGTCTCGCCCTTTCAATAAGCCCCGAAGTCAGAAAAATGAAAGAAAGAGTTGCGGTTGAATTACATTTTATTTAGAAATCATGTCAATAGCATTAGTGAGTAATAGACTGTTGACCACCGATGCCGGAGGCGGTTCTCTTTGACCCGGTTGCAGCAGTGTGTATATCCTGGCGCTGGTGAGGGATCGGTGGGCCATCCCACGCAGATGTACGGAGTGAGGGTTTCATTTTGTTTATCTTGTCTGTCTTTCCATCCAATCTGCCATCCATCCATCCATGGTTTAATGGCCTGTCCGTTTATGTTTAGTTATCCATCCATCTGGCCTGACACACCATGACTCGCTCATTTCTGCGCTGATTCATGGCCATGAATATGATAGAGCGTGTCCACATGACTAGACGCCTGAGCGACGGGGAAAGCAATAGCAGCATCAGTGGATAGAGACAGATGGAAAACGTGGACTATTTTCAGATATATAAATACAACCTAAAGGTGTGTGTGTGTGTGTGTGTGTGTGAGTGAGAGTCAGAATAAGATTTCTATGAATCAGAACTCAATTATCAAGCAAGACATACTAACATTGTTGTTTTTCAGCCTGTCCTTGATGAAAAATGCCAGTACCTTGTGTGGTAATAATACTAATACATACTTGTATACTGTACATGTACATACGCATACATGTATATTTGTATACCTACCAGCAAGGCAGTGTGTAAGATGCGCGTGTGGTATTTTTTTCTGTCTTGAAAAGCTGTAGGTAGACATTGTGCACGCACATATTTCCGAGAATCACCTCTTCATTAATTTTGAAGAATGATATTGTAATAGATACTGTACATCCTGTGTGGATCATTTGTTGAAATCACTGATGCGCAATATAAAAGAACTACATCCCCCACGTTGTCCTGGAATACTAATCTCGTCTTGACAGTAAGTCACAGGCTCGAAATACATTAAAAGCAGCTCGCAGAGACATGCTGCTGCCTTGACCAACGTAATGCATCATGTTGATTGCAGTTTTTCCCTAACGTGATGTCTTCACGCAACTATATCAAGTTCAATTTCACACTTTCCATTACTGTGTGCTGTTGCGAAACAAAACACGAGTCACAGTGGGAGGTAACGTCTGGCGCAACGATCTCTTCCCAGAGAAGTTACCATATAGAACACCCACAAATATACTTCTAAAGGTAACCGCACTGTGTCACATAAGGTAATGTCGCTACAAATATAGATTTAATTTCTTATAAGTGAATATTTTAATTATCTGACGTCAGAAAACAGTCTCCTAAATAGATTTTTGGGTTTCTATCCCAGTCTAACATGTCAACCATGACACTTTCTTTTCAAAGTCACAGACAATCCAGAGAGCTAGTGATCACCTGCAGTGACAAAATAGCACCTGCCAAAAGGGCGGATTAACATTTCAATACGGTTCGACGATGCACACCTTCAGCCTTCTACTTAAGCAGATTAATAGTAATGGTAACGTTAATAATGAAAGTGAATTAAATGGTGCCCTAAGAATTCCGCGTTTGATCATCTGTAATGAATTCTGTGGCATCGGGTCTATTGTTCTGCCTAATGAAAAGAGAGATGGCTGTGGATGGGCAGAGCCACGGAACAGATTCATAGATCACACCGAATTTAACTCAACTCTGGAAGTCTTAATGAGCCGTCGGTGTTGTCGATTCGGCGTCGCGCGAGCGGGTTTTTATCTTTGGCGCGCAGTTTGGAAGCGCGTCGGGCCGACTCAGACGGAGGCTGAGAGAGGTAGAGGGGCAAATGAAAGTGACAGGGAAAGAGAGAGGGATGACCACCCGGAGGTCAAGATCATTTAAAGGGCACTATTGATGCAATGATTACGACGACAGCGGCCGGCTAACGAGGTGATTGATCGTCGAGCGTTTTTTCTCTTGGCCATTTGGAATACATCTGTTCAGTTACCGACCTAGTTAAGCGCCATTATTGCAAGCAACTTCATTCTCAGATAAACGGAGGACTGTCTAGTTTGAGGCCGGACAGGTGTCTTGCAACAACTGCACGTTTTGCAGCAGCCTCTAGGACTCTAGTCAATGAAACGGTTGAGGAGACCGATCAAATGCCAGGTTGAATGTCTGGTTCAGTCTCGACGGTTTGAGGTTCATCCATCCTCTGTAAACCACAGTCTGCTTTAGCATGGGCGCTGCGTAAAACGAGAAGTCACCTCAGACAAGGGCATTGGGCTAAGCACATCATTTATGTCATGTGATTTATCCCCGTCGCATCCCGGGCAAGCCTAATTAAACCAAGTACTCCTGGGGGGGGGAAAGGTTGAGGACCGACTCTCCTGTCATCCCACAGATAACCCAACACATATCCCGCGAACATTGTCTGTGTTTCTGTCATTCACAGTTACGCCTTTTACGTTTTGCGATAACAAATTGCCTGGGTGTCAATTGTTAAGTAACTTCTCCCTTCTTAATGACTGAAAAGCATCTATATTGATGATGTAAGGTACCGAACAGTATCAGGTGCAGGTATATCCCGTCGTTTCCTAATAGGCAATTAATGTCAGCATTCATGTCTTAATCTACACATATAGTATTGCCAGACGTAACAGCTTGGGGTGTTTTGCTCTTGTCTGTGGGAAGCACAGTGGGGAAATATTGCCATCTCAGGAGATTTCGACACTACATTTCATATTGCACAAGTAAAGGGGGTGTAGGACAATTTCTCACAAATATCTCTTCTCACATATTTTACAGTAAGCGGCCGGGAAGTCGTGGAAGCTGCAGGCAAATATCACAATATAATGTATGTCGTCAAAAAGGAATGTGCATTATTTCCCCCAGTGGACCAAGGTAAGAAATTAACGGGCGCTCGGGACAAAAATGCCCTTGAAAGTTCATAACATATTTGTGAAATAACAAATGAGGGGCCACAAAATAGTGGAAATAGTTAGGAGTACCTTTTCTTTTTTTGCATTTCACCATGTCTAGTGTCCGCCTGGGCCACTGTAGGCGATTTGTGGATTATTTTGTTTTTGTATTGCAGCTCTTAGTGGTGCTAATTTAATATTTATTTGCCAGTATGCAATGCAAATGTTTTATTTGATAGTTGAATGAAATTGCCCCAAAAATCTGATGTAATAATTTCACCCCCAAAAAAACATTGTCCACTTCAGAACTTTTTAAACGTATTTAAAGGACTTTCTAAAGATGCTTTCCCTGCTTACAACTATTATATGATTTGGGACCCTCTTTTAGATTTTGAAACTTTGAGTATTATTTAGATTAGTTTAGTTTAATTTGGTTTATGCTGAACGCTGTCTCAGCTTTATTTAGAATGCTGTAGAATAATAGGCATTTAACAATTCTAGCCTTTTTGCATTGATCTTTTTTCTGAAGACATCTGTGGGTGGGTGTAAACTGCTCAGCAAGAGGGCCGTGCTCTTTTGTGTTTACCCAGATCTATAACCAAATGGACAATTAGCAGGTTCTGGGTTGCAGATTAGTGCTCTTGCCTCAGCGGATTACTGTATCGGATTCATGTCATTTGGCAGTCATGTGGGCGGTGGGGAAGAGGCTGTTATTGTGAGCATTTTGGATTATCCGCCTCGAAATCAACAGATGCCAAGAAACAAAAATACATTTTCCCCAATAGTCATGAAAGTTTGCTTTGCCATTTGCTTTGCTTCCCCGAATTAAACTTCCTGCAGTACTTCTGGAACAGCTTTGCCTTGTCATCTCAGGATTAAGGCCTTATCACCTCACTTAAAGATCTGTAAGCAATAGAGTAATCATCAAAGTCATCGTCATAAATGAGAATAGGCTGTGTATAAGGACATGTCAGCTTTCGCCGGAGACTGAAGACCCATGTTTTCAGATTACACCCGGACCCCACCTATATATCATGTAAGGATCTCCTTCCCCTTCTACACTTCTACTCTTCTTAAAAAATAGAATTAAAAAAAACTCAAATTCTACCAATGCTACTTGTTTCTATTGAAGGCTTAGCGGATGAAGATATACGGTCGGTTTGACTACTGTTGACAAAATGTCCTTAGGACGCTTAGGACAAAAGTGTCTGCTAAATGCTGTAATGTAATGTAATATAATGTGGCCATATGTGTATTACTTGGTCATTAACAGCTAATTACACCTAATAGGTAGGTTGCAAATGACGGGTTACAAGAGATAAGTGCTTGGTTGGGCACTTAATACATAATCAAGCATTAAATAATTATATAGGCATGCAGATGTAACTGGCAAATCACCGATTAATCATATATCTATATGGTGTCATCTTTATTCCATCTTGCATGTTGCTGTGAATTAATACAAATGCTAATTTCGTGTATGCAAGGGGCGCTTGGGGGTGTGGCAAATAGCAGGACCACATCAAGCAGTGGAGGACTATGGTGTGTTGCCATGGAGATCTCAGCGGGGAACGTTTCATATTAATTGACACAGCACTGTAGGAATTCTGGGTAGGCATGGAGTTGACTGTTAGAGTGATGTCATTAGTCAGTGAGAGAACCTATGGTGCACACATCGAGACGCTGTTAGGGCTTAGCTCTGCGCCGCCTGTTCTCTCTCGTTCTTTCTCTCAACACACACACACACACACACACACACACACACATATACACAAACACAGTATGTCAGTGAGTTATCAGTGCTACTTTCAAAATGTCAATTGAACCATGAAGTGCCAATGATCAAATCAAACTATACTGAAGTCTGGCCACAAAAAAACAGTCTGAACAAAATCCCTGTCATCAATCTGGTTTGAAGGGGAACTTTCCTTCGGGGTGTGGCTCGCATTACTCAAGAACCCAGCATGCATTTTCACAAGCACAATGTGCTGGAGACACAAATCGTCACCATGACAAAAACACAACATTTGCCTGTTCACTGTGCAAGTGTGAATAGTTCCCGTGGTGACTTGACACCAGAGGTTCTCGTGGCGCCAAAACATCCCACAGCACATCTTCACTTGTAGCTACTGTATGTGTCTCTTGGGTCCCACAGGACCTGAATCACGTCAGAACACATTAGGCAACCGAGTTTCAAAGTTCTTCATCTTTTTTGGGGGGGGTCAATGCGAAGCGACGAGCCCCGTTAAACGAGTCTGTCCAAGTTCAACGTTGAAAATGGTGAATGTTGAGCCAGACGAATTGTGCGAAGTTGGGTGACGTGAACGAGAGTCGATGTCAGTAGAATAGTACAACAACGATGGTGTCGATGAAGCTATATCTTCTGTTGTTTCAGGGTAAGTGCATTCAAAGAAGAACAAATAACTACACTGAAGGCATGACGTTTTGTCACAGGAGATGTTTGCAGTCTTCTTCCTACTGGAGTTTGATCTATCGGCAATGAAACTAACTCCAGATACCATTGTAGAGATCCAGCCTTTCCTTTGGAACACTTCTTTCCGCGCTAAAGCTACACCATAAACCTTTCTGACGTCCAAGACCAAACTACGCTTACAAAATATGTGCCGCAAATCTTTTACATATGCCGTCGCTCCCAAAACGGCACGAGCACCAGTTTTCACCGTGATCAATAGCAGATGGATCTCACAGCCACCGTGGTTGTTTCAGCATGGTTGCTGAGTGCCAATCACTTGAAAAAACAAAAGTGCGACTCAAGTGACCGAGACGACCACACGTGCATAACACCCGGTGTAAGCGTCTATCGTGGAGATTGAGCTCTGACACTCTCTCCGCAGGTGTGTGCAACTCTCTGGCACGGTGCTTCCCACATTCTCTCACTCTTTCATCTCACTCTCTCTTGCGCCCTCTTTCATCTCGCTCGCTCGCTGCCATAATGAGTCATGGGGAGATGTTGGTCTTTGTACAAATCCTTTCTCTGATGTAGAGAAAGGATTAGCTTTGCATTCAAGATGAGATCTGCCGTAAGAGACGACGTGAAGGGGGACTGCTAATCCGCTACTAGACGAGCCATTAAGTATTCTTAAATAAATATTTCAACTTGATGTAGCATTTGTATTTTTCATTGCTTATTTCCTCAGCAGTCAAACACTAACATCGGCTGCCCCACTAATCAATATTGGTCTCACTTGTTCACTTTAGTTTTTTCTTCTGGTGGTTGGTAAATCACAAATATCACCTGACCGCCCTACAAATCACTAATCACAAAATACTAAGCCAACACCATTTAATATGCAGATTATTCCGGTGTCCGGAGCAACTACCTGCCTGCATCCACCTCCAACAAGCCTAATGACATGTGCACATATCTAGTCTTCCACAAAATATGTTCCCAGATTAATGTATCCCACTTTTGTTTCTTTCCAAACGACATTGCCGCGAATAAACCACTAAAAATATGAAAGGTGCTACGTGTAGCATTTAAGTTTGATCATTGTCAAATTAAAGGATGAGTTCGCTATTTTGGACCTTGGTAAGTAGAGTTTCTGTGAAGTCTATTGGGTAATCGTAAATGCTTTGGAAAAACTACTATAAATGTGCTTTTCCGAGACGGAAAGCTCAGGGTGTTATTCTTACGGGTACAACACAATGCAGTTTTTAACATCAATAATTTTCTATTGGTGATGGAGAACATCATGCCATATATCCCTGTTTACATTATGGCCAACACTCATCTTAACATGCCCCTTTGCTGAATCACTGTATTGCTTATGGGACATCCCGACAATGTATTTTTAGATGCAGCCCACTGGCAGAGTGAGCGATAGCCAGCAGTAAACAAGTGCCATCCCCAGCCGGATAATGGTCTTCCCAGCTGTGTGGAAGTTACGGCTTATGGTGAACGATTCCGTTCCTCGCTGTGCCAGTGGTGATACTCTGCCGGCTCTTTCTAACTCAAACCCTCCGCCGTCGACAGAGCCTCAACATTATTCCTTTCCCAGACACATAATTTACCCCCCAATACCCCCAACACCCCCATCCCACCAAACCCCAGCAGGTCCTTCATTCTGCTTCCGCACCAGATGCACATACACACAGCGTTCATGACACACAAACACATTATGTGAAAGTAAACTTCACAGAAACTCGACTTACCATGTCCAGGTGCACACACACACGCACACATTACTCCCTAGGCCAATGTTCCACCATTGCCATCTCTTTTAGAGACACATGGCCTCAACAAAATGCTTTAAGTGAAATGAAAGAGACAAAGCCGTTAGAAGGGAGGAAGTGGCGTGCTGTGCGATCTCCCTCTCCCTTGGTGTGAGGGAGGGATAGATGCCCTGCTCATTCAACTGCCCCTTCTCTGGACAACCACTTCCCAGGGTTACTGCCATCCCAGTGGCTTGGCTGACACAATGCCATCAAGAGAAAGTCCTGCCCTCAGGTTTGTTTGTCTTTCTGCCTGTCCATTTATTCTTCTGTCCACAACTACATCCTCCTTCTCCCCTTATATTCACCCCTTCTCCAAATGAACTGATCTCATAGGAACACCTCAAACAGGGGCGGTTCTAGGATTTCTTAAATGGGGGGGCCAAGTGGGGTCCAATGAGTGCTTGGCGGTGGCATCTAAAATGGTAGTTGAAGGCAGGTCTTGGCAGTGAGGCGGCAGGTGGCTCTCCGGTGGTATCTTCAATATTTCTTCAATATTCCGTATTTTTCATTACAATAACCAATATTGACTGAATCACTGAATTTCAATATTTGTTATTCAAATAAAAATACAATTGAAGAGAGCCACGCAACCACCTCACCAAACCATTGGTCATCGTTTTGTGTTCAGACCTGATGATTGTCTCTCTGTTATGCTCTGTATTGGCTGCTTCACCTGTAGGCTGCTTCACCTGTAGGCTGCTTCACCTGTAGGCTGCTTCACCTGTAGGCTGCTTCACCTGTAGGTGGCTGTAATGTTATCAAGTCAGAAATTACAGCTAGGAAATATGATTCAGTCTCAAAATACATTTCACAGAAATACAGTGGAAATACACGTTGCAATATTCTCTAG